>VMDO01006203.1:17191-103168 GCA_007922755.1 Pedetes capensis | reverse complement strand
GCCAAGGCCCCTGGGCTGCACCAGCGTCTGATCCTGACTCAAAACCACAAGGAGCCCCTGGAGAGGCCGACACTGAGGAGCCTCAGCTGTGACGGCCTGGGGGCTTGGGAAACGGAGGCCCCAGAAGCTGGCTTTAGCAGTTTATGAATAAGAAATGTAATTAGCATGATGGAAAACAGAATGTGGAAGCCAGGCGGGGTCCCCACAGTGAGGGACTCAGCAGGCGGCCTCCCCTGTCACTTCTGCGGACTGGGATCCTCAGACGGACAGGTGGTCAGAGGTGAAGGAACACCAAGCCCTCACCCCGACCACAACCCAGAACAAAAACGCTGGGGATGAGGCCCCCTGCACCGCCGAGTCCCGTGCTCTGTCCTGGGCATGGCTCACCCTGGTGGCGGGGGCCTGGACCCTGCAGGGCGCCTCTGCGGCCTCAGCTGCCTCGCCTGTAAATTGGGAATTCCATGCGGATGCCACTGAGGCCTGTCAGCTGTGACCTGGATGACTTCACTTCTGACAACGGTGTCCTGAGGGCAACACTCTCCACGAGCTGCCGACAGACGCTTGTGCCGGGTCCTCACACCCAGTGTGTCCCCAACCAGACTCCCGCAGGGTCCTGAACTGGGTCACAGGTGCCACTCCCACAGGACACGCACGCTGACCTGAGGCTGGTCAGGCGCTCCAGGCTCTCAGCAGCTCCTCTCCTTGCAGGGAACAGGCACCAGCCGCTCCACAGATGCTGGGGGCAGGCCGGGCAGGCATGGAGGAGGAAGGCCACCTCCAGGAAGCAGTGAGGAAGACAGAGGCAAGAGTGGGCTGGGGCAGGACAGGATGGGCTGAGTGGAAGCCAGCCTACGGCTCCCTCTGACCTCCCTGCCCCGTCTGAGTCCATTTCCTATTGCTGTAACAACATACCTGAGACCAGACAATTTATAAGGAGAAGAGGTTTGTTTAGCTCACAGCTCTGGAAGTCCAAGAGCATGGTGGCTGTCAGGTGAGGGCTTCCTGCTGCATCTTAACCTGGTAGGCGGCAAAGTATGGCAAGGGCATTGTGGGAGTAAGGAGCGGGTGTCAGGACAAAGGGTGTGGGGAGGCGCCAGGCGCACTTTCTAACAACTCAATGGCAAGAGGAGGATCATTTCCTGGAGAGAAGCGTTAAGCCCTCTTAAAGGTCCCCACCCCTCTCCGCACTGAAGCACTGTGGACCAAGCCCCAATGTTAGTTTTGGTGGGAACAAACCATATGCAATATTTGTTTGTTTTTGCATTCCTGGAGTGGGTGAATGCAAGGCTTCACCCACGCTCTGTAAGTGCTCTACCACTGAGCTGCCCCCCAGCCCACGTAATACTTTTTGAGTCAGGGTCCTGCTAAGTTACACAGGCTGCCGCTGGCCTTGAACTTGCGATCCTCCTGCCTCCACCTCCCAAGTTGCTTGGATGACAGGCGTGTGCATTGTGCCAGGCAACAAACTATCTTCAAACTATAGCAGCCCCTACCTTGGCTTTGAGAGTTGCTTCAGCAGAGGAGAAGAGGAAGAGGATGAGATGGAGGGGCCTGGGAAAAAGTGGGGGGGGGGGTGAGGAGGGGAGGGAGACTGGGCTGGTGGGCTCCTGCCCCACAGCCTGAGCCCTCCCTCAGAGGCGGGCAGGAGCCTCCCTCAGCATTCCCTGGACAAGGCATGTCCACCTGCCTGGCCTGCTGACCACAGTCAAGGGCCCACCAGCCAGGCACCCCCTAAGACTCCCTCCATACTCTCCTCGCAGGGGCCCAAAGGCTTGTGGGCCAGGAGGGTGAGATGGGCCAGGAAGGTCCTCGCACGACAGATGACTTGTGTGGGAAAATCAGAGTCACTGCCACCTCCATCCTCCCACACCTGTCTTGTGCTTCCAGCAGCCCCTCCACGGGCAGTGGTGTGAACCCAGCCAGCAGCTTGGGAGGAAAGGCCTCACGCGCCCAGCCCCACATTCCAGGCGGCCCACCAGGGCTCGGTCAGCATAGCAGCGCACTGGAGGCCCCTGGGACTCCGTCATTGGATCTGTGGGCAACGCTGCCGCACAGTTACTGCAGGCTGGCCACGCAGAGTGTGATGGAAACTGGGCAGGGCAGAGCCAGGCCTTCTCTGCATAACTGCAAGAACTCTGAGCTCGGCAAGGCAGAAGCCATGTGCACGGCCACAGATCAGACCTGAGGGAAGACTGCCTGGAGGAAGGGCCGTCTTCAGTAGAGGGAAGAATATCCAGGAAATCCAGAGGCAGAGAGAAGCAGGCGTGTGGGAGGAACAGCAACCAGGTAGAGCCAGGGCCTGTGGAGCGCATGACCTGGCTGGGCTTGGTAGCACACACCTGCAATCCCAGCGTTCAGGAGAGGCTGAGGCAGGAGGATAGCGAGTTCAAGGCCAGTCTGGGATACATAGCAAGATCCTGGAGACTGGAGATGAGATGCACCCCCCAGGACCACCTGAGCTCCACCCCTCAGAAAGGCGGTGTCTCCGGGCTCGGACGCAGAACCCTGAACCATCCTGTCACAGAAGAGCCCACTTTTCCCTTTCAAGATTCCTTTAAATGATAGGCTCATTCAACTGCCAACACCAGTCGAAACTGACCGGCAATTGTGTGAACAAATGGTTCTCTGCTTGTCTCTGAGTCCAGCCCCTTTTATCTGTCCCCAAGTATTTGGCAGGAACCGGTTACATCAATAAAGAAACATCAATTTCTAATAGCCATGTGAGATGCAAAAGCCTCAAATGGATTATCCGCTGGCAAGCAGAGTGCCTTGGAGGAGCCGTTATTAACACCCCTGAAGGCTAATGGGCAGGCCTGGGAGACAGTGCTCGAGATTTAAACTGGATTGAGGGGACACTGCAGGCACCAGACTTTAAAGAGTCATAAATAATGCTAAAATTTTAGACTGTGGGTGAACCCTCTGCTATCATAATTGCTTAGGTCATGACACATTTGATGTTTTAGAGCAAAATGACAAATACCTTTCTCAACTGCTAAGTGCACACAGCCCATTAGAATAAATCCAACCAGATTGCCCACTGCAGGTGTGCAGGCGGGTGGCACGTCAGGGATGACTCAGACGCTGATCTCTGAAGGCGCATGGAACATGAACCTTGGGGTATGTCTTCTCATTGATTCTTGCTACTTCTGGTCACATCATCTCACTGTAGAAGGTGGCAGGGTCCCAAACCCTTGATAACACATGGGGTCTGATACCAAGGCTGTCCCCAGCAATAACCAAGTCAAGGCAGAGCCCAAGAAAAGGGCAGGGAAAAAAGGAAAGAATGTAAGTCTAAAGTAAGAGGCAGCCTGGGCAACTTAGCATGACCATGTGCCAAGATAAAAATAAATAAATAAAAAAGGGGCTTGGGGTACAGCTCAGTAGTGGAGCACTTGCCCAAGGCCCTGGATTCAACCCTCCAGTACTGCAAAACAAAAATCTAATAATAACAAATGCAGGAAGAACAATGTAGTGAAGTGTAGAGCTACGAAATATGAGACAGAATAAAGTAAGCGATGGGTGATTCTCCCGGACAGCTGGAAATAACCCTCCACATCCCACAGCTGGCCCAATGCCCAGATGTGAGCCCCAGGATGTGATCAACCAGTAAGCTTGGGGAGTGTCCAGGAACCAGGGAGGGATCCCAGAGGGCGGGCCTCTGGTACTGAGCACCGAGTAAGGACATCCCTGCTCTGGGTCCTGGGGAGGGCTGCACCCTAAGTCCCACAGGGGTCACATGGTACCCATTCCACAGCAGAAACCTCACCTGTCTACAATCTGGCCAGGACCCAGACTACCACAGCAGGCTGCTTCCTCCCCAGGCCTCGCCGGCCTGTCTCTGTGGCTGCTGTCAAATGATGTTGCACAACAGCGGGAAGAGGCAAGTGACAGGGGTTCCCACATCCTTTGACCTGTCACCTGTGAGGCCAAGACGCGTGTGGCATCCCTGATGTCCCCAGCCTCCCTACGCGAGCTCTTCTACCAGCCAGCTGTCTGGGCTTAGGACTGCAGAGGCCACCAGGTGGGGACAGCAGGGCTCTGCCTGGGGCTGACAGAGCGGCCCTGGCCGGGGCAGCTGTCCCAGAAGAAAATGCTATCCCATGCCAGGGGCCTCCTCGGAGCAGAGCTGCGGCACCTCAGGACACCAGGTGGCAACTGTGGGCTGAGACATGGTCACTCGCTACTCTTCCAGGAAAGTCAGGAGCAAGCAGAGCCCGAGGGGAACACGAACTCAGACAGGCTGGAGGCACGGCTCTCCTCCCTGGCCACAGGCAAGCGACTGCTCTTCGCAGGACCTGGAGTCAGGGTCTGAGGGGCTGCTCAAGGCTGGGCACAGCCAGCTTATACCAGCTGCTCCTCCCGGGAGGGCGCATGACGTGGCCAGGGCTCTCTTGACCTGGGCACGTCTTGTCTGAGCCCACAGCACTGAGATGGCACAGCAATGCTGGGGGGCTACATCTCCCAGCCCCCACCAGAGAGAGGCGTGGGCTGGGATCATAGCAAGGGGTCTCACTGTTGGTGGCCTCAAAACTCTGGCAGACCCCTAGGGAGCTTGGACCCTTACAATCCTGTCCTGCAGGGGCCAGACCTCAGGCGCAGGCAGGGCGGTGCAAAGGCCTTCTTCCCTGTGCACTGGGGCTTGGGGTGCAGGCGGTGTGGTTCGGGGGCCCAGCTGGCTGTGTGGGCCACCTGGCAGTGCCTCGAGGGACTTGTCATTTGACTGAGCTTCTGAGAAACTCTCTGCAAAGAAAGCTCCCTGGGTGGGAAGGACAACCACCCAGATTTGTGGGTCATGCAACCCAGCACTGTCCCGGCCAGGCCCCCGTGAAGGGCCCAACAATTGTCAGCCTGTCTTGTGATTAAGTCACAGTCTCCAAGGTGCTGCCACGGTCGGAGCCTGATGGATGCCTTTCATAAACTCCCTGGAGCAAATGCCAGACTTTATAAGACAGGATTCCAAGAAATGCTCTTAAATAATCATTTTCTCCTGGCTTTTCCTCAAGCATAGCAACGGGCCATTTATAACAGTTGGAAGTGACAGCCAGCGGGACATCATTTAGACATGGTTAGAAGCCACAGGATGGGTGACCCTGGCTGGAAAGCAACCTTGGTCTCCCCTCTGCTGCCTCGACATCCCCAGACTCAGGTGGCCCAGACACCTCTCGCAGTCCTTCCCATCCAACACAGTTTTGGTGGTTCCTCCTTTAAAGACGCCCAGACCCTGTCTGACTCGCACATCCTCCACTCTGACCCCAGGCCGTGACCTCTCCCACTGCAGGGACCCCTCACAGCTCCTGCTTTTGTCCTTGTCCCCTGCAGTCGGCCCCACCCAGTAGACAAAAGGCTTCCCCAGGACCTCGGATGTGCCCTTCCTCTATCCAGCCTCTTGCCACCGTCTTCTGCCCCTGCTCTCTTCTCTGCCATCAGGTCTCTTTGCTGTTTCTTCTCCCTGACAGCCTGGGACTCCTCACACCCCATGGGGCCCACGTGCCTGACACCTCTACAAAAGGTATCTGACACCACTTCTATGCTTTGGATCCTGTGTCCCCACAGGTCTATGTGGTAGAGGCTTTGTCCACAGGGTGGTGCTGCTGGGAGGTGGTGGCACCTTTAAGAGGTGGGGCCTGGTGGGAGGGCTCCAGGTCACTGGGGGTGTGGCCTCAGAGGGGACCTATGGGTGTCTTTCTTTTGTTTCCCAGCCAGGAGATGAGGAGTTTGCTATACCATGTGCTCGGGCTGTGACATGCTACCTCGTCACAGGCCCAAAGCAGCAGGACCAGCGGCTCACAGACCAGAACCTCTAGGCCCCAAATAACTTCTTCTAAGTCTACTATCTCAGGTATATAGCGATAAAAGGCGGATGAACTCCAACCTCCCTATTTGAAACCAACAGCTCCCAATCTTCCCCTTGTTACCTTTCCTGGCTTTGATTTTTTACCTCTATACCTGTCACCACCAAATACGCTGCCCACTTTACTGATTTATTCCATCTGTCTGCCTCTAGAGCTTCGTGGACAAGTTTACCTTGGTTTAGCCTCCCCAGCTCCCACAAGGGGGCCCACTGCCTGTCATTATGCGGTGTTTATGACCCAACAAACTGGCACAGGCAGTTGGGGCTGTGACAGGCTGGCCAGAAAGGACCCCAGGCAGCATGCTTGCCGAGGACAGTGGCGGTGGTGGGCAGCTGGTAGCTGCTTGGCCCCGAGCAGCCAGAGGGTCAGGAAGTGGCTGCTGTATTCTAGGCCAACCATGAATGTCAGATCGGAGCTTTCTGGAGCCGACAGCCTTAGATGTCATTCCTACTCAAATTCTGGCCACCCCTCTGCTATCTGGAAATAATGTCAATCACTCCTGGTCTTAGCCACTAGTGGTGGCGCAGGCCAGCAATCCCCGCATTTGGGAGGCGGAGGCAGGAGGATGGTGAATTTGAAGCTGTCCTGGGCTATGCAGCAAGACCCTGGCTCACGCAGACCCTCTGGTCCTAAAGGGATAATGACGCTGGTTGCTGCTGTGCCCAGAGAGATCAGCCCTGGGTCCCCCAAGACGCCCTGGTGTTTAACATCCTTCCGGCGAGGCTGTCCTCTGTCCGGCTCTGGGATGACCTGGGAACGGTTGCCACATGCACCTCATTGCAACACCAACATGTGCCCTTTATCTGCTAGACCAGCGGTGCAGGCCTGATTCTTTGATAACCCCTGGGCTGCAGCCACCACATTTCCTGGAAACCAGGGCCAATGGAAGGGCACGCAGCCCTGTCCACCCGGCACTGACACTGCCCGGCCAGGCCGAACTCCCATGCACTGAGTGCGGAGCTGCGGGTCCCCATGCCTGACCACCAGAGGAGGTGCAGCCCCGACCCTTCTTTTTGCTCAGGAGCCTTCACTAAGCACCTGCAGGGTGCCGGGCCCTACCCTACCTAGCCCCGGTGGCAGGGCTCATTTTCTCTCTGCTCTGTGCATCACCTGGAACGTGCTGAGACTGAGCTCCTGGAACCTGAGTACCTGCCCCCTCCCTACCTCCACCTCTCTCCCCGAGCCCAGCCCTTTGCTCTGCACCTGTTGTCCTGAAGGGCTACAGAGAACAAGGGCTACAGAGAACAGCGATGGCTCCCTGGCCTCATCTGACCTTGACCTGGGGGTCGGTGGAGGAGTTGGGCCTCCTGCCTATCTCAGGCGCCCCTTTCCACTTCATGAAATGGGGCTTTCTCCCTTGCCTAGGGCTAGCCACATTCAGCCCTGATTTGGGTACTGCACTTTATATCATAGTAATTCACAAGGTACTAATCATTTTTTGCCAGGCTCGGGAGCTCACACCTATAATCTCAGCGACTTGGGAAGTGGAGGCAAGAAGATTTCAAGTTTGAGGCCAGAGGCAGCCTGTATAAGTTAGCAAGACCCTTTCTCAAGACAAAAAATACAAAGTGGGCTGAGGGTGCAGCTCAGTGGTAGAGCCCTTGCAAAGCGCGCATGAGGCCCTGGGTTCTACCTCCAAGTATTGCAAAAACATAAATAAAAACATAAATAGATAAGAATCACTTGTCCTTTTTGATAGGTATGTTTAAAACTCTTAACTCCCCCAAAAGACAACTGTGCCTCACCGTATAATGATAACCGCCGGGCTGAGAGAAGCAGGCACTCTTCCATCCCATGGAGGTCACATGGCCACGTGGAAGGCAGGCTGTGGGGATAACAGCCAGGGTCCAAATACCAGCTCCCCTGCTGGCCCAAAGCATATGCACGGCCACATGCCCTGGCCTCTTTGTTCCTCACTCAGAAAAGGAGCTGGGTAATGGTCCCTGCCCTCAGCAGGCTGCTCTGAGGATAAAATGGATCACAGCCTTCATTTAACTGTAGTTGCGCAGAGTACAGATGCAGCGGTAGCGTGTGGCCAGGCCTCAGTCCATGACCAGTAGCACTGCCTGTTTTTCCTTCCTGAGAACTGGGCTCTGAGGGGCAGGGCCCCTTCCTTCAGCTCCACCCCTGGCCTGCACGACAGTCCAACACACAGCAGGTGCTTAATAAACACTTATTTAACAAATGCATGGATAGGAATGGGCTGGGATTTAGCTCAATTGGTAGAGTGCTGCGCTGCAGTCTCGAGGTCCCGAGTTCAATTCCCAGCACCGCAAAAATGGGAGAAGGATCTGGCAGTCCACTCCCAAGGCAATCCCGAAATAGCCAGCCATTGAAAACCCTATGAGGGTCGCTATGAGTCAGATACAGACTCGACAGCACCCAACAACAACAACAATGGATAGGAAGAGGAGCAGTCTGACGTGAGAGTCAGGTTGGCCTTGCAGAGGGCCTGTGTGCCAGGTGTACATATTCATGCCCCAGCCCAGCCTGGACACCAGGCTGAACGGACAGCACCAGGGCCCTGGAAATCTGCCCCCAGCCTAATTCATGAGCCTCATAAAAGCACAGCCGGAGGGCAGAGCCTCAATGACGGGGGGCAGAGGCAGGAGACAGGTCAGGGGACTGAGCAAGTGGCTCCCAAGGCCGACTTGTCTGCACAGCACGGCCCAACGCCACCTCAGCCCCAATGCCCACTCTACCCCAGGGGCCTCTGGGTTCCACCTCCATGGTCCCAGCCTCCTCGCCGTCCTCCCTGTGGCCACCTCAGTCCACTTACCACCCAGAGCCACGGCCTCCGTGGGTCAGGTCAGCCCAGCTCAGTGAGCAGCACCCCACTGAGCCCTGGCCCACACACCCCGCTCCCCTCGCTGTGCCCTTCACTATGGGCCCTGCCCCCCTGCAGCAGGAGCTGAGCTGGGTCCTCATGCCCTCTTGGGCTCAGCTCCAGGGTCACCTCTGTTTCCTGGGCATTGATTTGTCAGCAAGTGCAATCCCCCTGCCTGCTTCCCCTCCCCTCTGGAGGCCAGCTGTGCATCCAGCCCCAGAGACCAGCCTCGCCTGCAGACCGTGACAGTGGGGGTGAACCTGCGGACAGGGAGCCCTGCCAGGTCTCTGCAGGTGGGAGATGCGCCATTAGGGGCTCAACTGTGCACTTCCCATGAACACATGGGAGCCCCAAGCCCCAGTACCTCAGAACGTGACCATACTTGGAGACAGTGGTTCTAACGCATGCGTAAGCTGAACTGAGACCACTGGGGTGAGCCGCCATCCAGTGTGGCTGGTGGTGTCCTTTCCTTAGAAGAGGAAATGTAGTGCTTTGTTTGGTTTTGCAGTTCTGGGGATGGAACCCAGGGCCTTGGGCACGCTTGGCAAGTGCGTTACCAGTGAGCCACCCCCTCAGCCCTCGGGAAATGGAATTGGACCACACACACCAAAGATGTGCACACAGCGTAGAGGGCCCTTGGGGAAAAGGTGGGAAAGACCACCTGCCAGCCAAGGAGATTTGGAGTCTCAGAAGAAACCAGCTCCACGGACACCCTGATCTTGGACCGCGAGCTTCCAGAACCGTGAGAAGTAAGTTCCTGTTGTTAAGGCCCCCAACCTGTGGAGCAGACTAATGCAGGCACCTCTAATCCGAGGGGGGACACAAAGGTCCCCAGAGCTATCCAGGAGGCTGTGGCCATGAATCCCTGGGCCCAGCATCATCCAGGACCAGAACTCTGAATCAGAGTCCTACCAGGGTCAAAGCCAAGTCCTGCCAAGAGCCGGTGAGATGTGGTGCCGAGCGCCTCCCCCAAGCCAGCCCCTGCCAGAGCTTGGGTGAGGGCCCCAGATTCTCATGGCAGAGGAGGGAAGCATCCCCCCCCCCCACCTGTTGACCCCTGGCTGGGGTTCTTCCCCCACCCTGAAGGGCTGCCAGTCCAAACCATCCAGCCTCCATGCCTGGTAGAGATTCATTTCCTCCCTCTTCAAAGCATTATAGATGGATTGCAAAGTCTTGCTGTAAATCAAAAGCAAGTCACTACTCATTACCTACTTAGAATTCCCCGGGTTCTTCCTGGGAAATCATTTCTCAGCTGTTTGATCTCCCAGCCACCAGCACTATCTCCAGGCTCGCCACCCATCACGGCAGCCACCAGACTTTTTTTTTTCTTCCAGGCTCCTTTCTCAGTACCTAGATGAATCTCCACCTTTCCCCAGCTTTAAGAAGAGCTGCCAAGATAAATGATTCAAAGACTCCGGCTCGCAAAGAAAATATGGACTGCAAAAGCTGATTCTGCATAAGCCAGTGATGGGGAGGCAGCTGCTGGCCAGTGTGCTGGCTGCCGGCCCGACTCACCCTGGCTCCAGGAGCCCTTCCACCTGTGCAATGGTGATGCTGGCCCAGCTCCAGCCAGCCCTGGGTGTCCAGCCCACACCAAACCTGTGCTACCTCTCCCACAGTGTCACCGAGGGCCCCAGGGGACATGACAGCTGGCTGTGGCTGTTGGAGGGGAGGAGGTTCCCCGTTAGTATACTGCGCATCCGGGAGGAACCTCCTTCCCCAGCCCTGAAGCGGGTACCACTTTTCCAGAGAACTCCCACCCCTCAAAAGGACACGCTCACTCTCGGGGTGTGGCTCAGCAGACATCAGCCTACTCCCCCGCAAGGTGGCAAGGTTCTTCCAACCCATACCTATGAGGTCCTGGAACCACAGCTTCCAGATGTGCCTGTCTCCATAGCCATCGGCTGGCCCAGGAGGGCTTCAAAGCCCTGCTTCCCTTGCTTGCAAGAACAGTAAGAAAGTAAAACGGAGGCAAGCACCATGGACCTCGCCTAAAATCCCACCAACCTGGGAGGCAGAGGCAGGAGGATCACAAGTTGGAGGCCACAGGCAGCCTGTGTAATTTAGTGAGACCCTGTCTCAAGATAAAAAATTAAAAAGGGGTACAGCTCAGTGGTAGAGAGAACACTTGCCTGGCATGTGTGAGGCCCTAGGTTCAACCTCAAATACTATCAAAAAATTAAAAAGAAAAGAGAAAGAAACAATAGAGAAAGTAAAGTAGCAAAATGAAACACAGCCAGGCTTGGAGGAGCTACCTTGGTATCTGGCATGTGTGGGCTGGACCATACACCTCAAGCTGGGGTGCCACAGGGCACCTGATCCTAGCTGGGACACCCAGGACAGCCAGCTGAACAGGCCACAGCAAGGAGCTGTTGCTGAAGGTCATGAATGGGGAGTATCCTCACCCCTGTGCCCAGACATAGAGAAGGCCAGAAATTGCCACTCTGTACAAATATGTCCGTGGAGCCAGTGACAAGGGGTGTGTGAGAGAGGTGTGCAGAGAGAGCAGCCCCAGGGGAACACACAGTTTTGTGCATCCTAAATAAGAGGGCACTGCAAAAGCATGCAATACGCTTTCCTAACGAGAGGGTAGAATCAGCCAGGCACGGTGGCACACGTCTGTCATCCCAGTGACTCAGGAGGCGGAGGCAGGAGGATCACAGGTTTGAGGCCAGAGGCAGCCTGCATAACTTAGTGAGACCTTATCCCAAAATAAAATGTAAAAAATGGGCTAGAGGCAGCAGCTCAGCGGTAGGCCCCTTGCTTAGCATGCACAAGACCCTGGCACAATGCCAGAAAGAAAGAAAAAAAAAAAAGAGGGTGGAATTGACACAGAGGCAGTGGGCTGGGTTTGGGAGCAGCAGTAACGAGCCCAGACCCCTTCCCCGTGGCCTCCCTGCTGGGTTCCGAGGATGCCCCACAGACCACATGGTCATTCCAGCCCAGCTCCCTGGCCTCCCTCTGTCCACAGCCATTAGCACCCAGGTCCCCTGGATGTCCAAGTCTGGTCAGACCTTCCAGGGAGCGGAGCCTCCAGTCTCCCACGTGAGCCCCAGAGAAGCATGTCAGCTCCGCTGCCACGGCTCCTTGCCTGGCTGTGGGGCTTCCTGGAGGAGGAAGCTGGGGCCAGGACCGTGGGAGGCCCTGGCACAGCTGCTGGAGGAAGCTGGAGGGCCCACGCCCTCCATGTCACAGACCAAACACAGAGCCTGAGCCGCAGGCAGGGCAGAGGTGGCCTGGGGTCCCTGCTCTGTGGTTCCATCATAAATCACCTCTGGGTTGTGAGCGCAGACACGCCCACTGGCGGATATGGGGATGCTTTTCAAAGTTGTGGGTCAAACCCTGGGTGACATCCACAGAATTCAGAGCTAGGCGGGAAAAACTCCTGGCCTGGAATAATTGCTCCCACAGGGAATGTCTTTTTGGGCCAGCGTGTAAGAGGCCTGGATGAGAATTTTCTAAAAAGCAGCACCAAACGTGGCCGCAGCATCGCACTGCCTGCCTGCTCCAGGGGCGGAGGTGAAACCCCCGCTCCTGCAGGGTACTCACTCACCAGATGCTCCTAGGACACCAGGCTGCCTCCTGAGGGTCAGGACAGAGCCCCTCCAAGAGGGGCACAGGGTCCCTGGGTCCCCATCTCCCAGGGGACTGCTTCAGGGTCGCAAAAGGAAGTAGAAAGGCTCCAAGGGTGGGTGGGCCCGGCAGGCCCAGCTCGGAGCCTGGAGACTCCGGCAGGAGGGGAGCTGACCAGCTATTCACACACGAAACTTGAAGAGAATCCTTTTATTTCCCAAAGCTCTCCATTTTTCTTGAAATCTATGACCTTTTTGGTTCTCTTTTTCTCCCTCTTTTGATAGAGACGCCGGTGTGAGAAATCTTTCTCAACCAGGAAAGAAGGATCAGCTTGGGCATGATGAAAAGGGTCAGCCTTCTGCTGGGGAGGCAACAGGGATGGGTGGGGCCTATGGCGTGTACCCACCTCAGCTGCTACCAGGTGGCTGCTCTGTGGGATTTCAGCCCAAGGTTACTGAGTGTGCTTATTTTCCAGAAAAAAACAGTAACAGCTAATTCTTAATCATTGACTCAAATTAACCAAAGGAGTAAACAACAAACCCCATTGTACAGGCCAAGCTGAAGCTGTCTGTGCACTGTATCAGGCCCCAAAACTGCCCCAAAGCTGCTGGTTTACAAACTCTGGCCTTTGTCTTGCTAGAAATTCCTCCTGGGAGCCAGGCCCTGTCATCCCATCCATCCCACCCTCAGGAGGCTGAGGCAGGAGGATGGAGAGGTCAAGGTCAGAGGCAGCCTGTGCAACATAGCAAGACCCTGTCTCAAAAATTAAAAAATACAAAAAGGGGCTGGAGGAGCAGCTTGGTGGTATAGCACTTGCCTAGCAGGCCCTGGGTTCAACCCCTCCAAGTGCTGGTGGAAAAACATAAGGAAGGAAGGAAGGAAGGAAGGAAGGAAGGAGGGATAAATTCCTCCTGGAACTTCCCCCAGTCCCCAAACAAGGCCTTCACCCCACAAAGGCTCCCAGTGGCCCACAGGGACTGAAGTCCAGTTTCAGAGGGGCCCTAGGACGGAGGCGGGCCAGTTAATGGAGGCTCAGCCAAAGCCGCTGTGGATAAGAGGCCTCCTCTTTCCACAAAGAAGAGGCCAGGCGCTGTGGCTCACCTCCCACACCTGTGCGGCTCGCACCTCACTCCTCAGCACCTTGGGGTCTCGCTGTCCACAGCTCATGAACAACTGCCCAGCCTTTCCTCTGGCTTCTTCTGCTCCTGAGCACATTCACCAGGCATCTGGGGCCCCCTAGGCCACCTGCAGGAGTCCCAGCAAGTCTCCCTGCTGCGGCATGGATATGTAATGAAGGCTGGGCACCAGCTGGTGGCGCTGTTGAGAAGCGACTGGACCACATGCGCGCTGACCTAATCAATGGAGTGATCCATTGATGAGTTCACACCAAGTGAGTTGGCAGGAGGCGGGGCTCGGTTGGAGGAAGCAGGTCACAGTGGGGGGGTGACTCTGAAGGGGATCTTGTCCCTGGCTCCTTCCTGCCTCTTCCCTGCTCCCTGGCCACCATGAGGGGAGCTGCATTGCTCCTCTATGCCGTTCCGCCATGATGTTCTGCCTCACCTTGACCAAAAACAACAGAGCCAGTGGACCTTGGGCTGAAACGTCTGAAACCGTGAGCTGTGAAACATCTTTCCTCCCTTTGGTTGATGTTCACAGGGATTCAGTCACATGGACAGAGACTGACCTATGGGAACTGGGAGGACACTTGGAGCCTCCATCCAGTGTTTCCATTTCCTGGATCCTCAAGGACAGCAAGGCACAGTCACAATGGAGAAAGTGCCCAAGGGAAGAAGGGGTCCAGTCAGAAAATACAAGCAATTTGTGACGATCAGAACAGCTGTAAGCGGGTTACAGGAAGTGAGGAGGGAGACAAGTGGGAGAACTGTCCCCAGGTATGGAGGAAGGGGTGACAAGAGTGAACTGAACTTTTCTGAAGAGCCACATCCGCATTAAAGATCCTGCCAACTGCTTGACCCTGGCCAAGCAGAACATCGAGATTGTAGAGAGAAGGAATGGTGCAGGTCCAGAACCAAAATTCTCTCAGGCTACCTTAGGCTCTGTAATGACCAATTTCCTTAACTTCTCTATCTGACCTAACATTCTTGTGACTAACAGATAAACTCAGAGGGGATCACTAGGCTTGGCAGACCCCTACCCTACACCTCCCCTAAAACTAAAAATGTAAGACAACATCTGAAATCTACAGAAGAGATTTCCCCCTTTGTTGCAACTGCCTACCTGATGCTCTCACCCATATAATCGGTAAATGTATTGACTTATGACTTTCTTTCATCTGTGACTACATGTTTGTGTGACCACTTCCATGGTGGATTGTATCACTCAGGGTAACTTGAACCCATGTTCCTGGGCTGTGGTTGCTTTTATTTGGCTCAGAAGCAACTATTTTCTTATTTCCTTTAAAGCAAAGTCATTATTTTACATCACTGATGGACTGATTACAAGATGCCACCCCCTCAAGTTCATGTTTTAAATGCTTGGGCCCTAGCTGGTGGCACCATTTGGAGAGGATGTGGAAACTTTGGAAGGTGGGGCCTAGCTGGAGAAAGGAGGTCACTGTGGGGTGGGCCTTTCAAGGTAAAACTCAATCCCCAGTGTGCTCCTCTCTCTGCTTCCTATTGACCATGAAGTGAACAGCTCTCCTGCCGCCATGATGTTCTGTACAAGCGCATGGGGCCAGGTGACCACAGACTGAACCCTCGGAAACCATGAGCAAAATAAATCTCTCCTCCCTTGAGTTGCTTCTGCCAGGTGTTTTGGTCACAGTGGTGGAAAAGTGACTAAAACAATCTGCAAGAGAAAAACCAGCAGCCCTGGAGCACCGTGCCGGCCTCCAGGGTGCGAGATCAGCAATCTGAAAGGCTGCCCTGGGATGGAGACTGGTCACACTCCTCACACTGGAGAAGCAGATGCCACACCACCGTAAGGGGTGCAGGGACAGCCCCAGGTCCACGCTCATGGCTTCTGACCCCAGTGGACCTCCACATTCAGCCACAGAGAGAAGGGGAGTGGAATCCATGCTGGTGATAAGACAAACAATTACATCACAGGCCTCAGACAACATGACCACAGGAGCCGAATGCTTGTCCCCGCAGAGTGACAAGTGAGACAGCAGACAGCACACACAGGGAAGGTGACTCTGCTGCTTGGGTGTGGCCAGGGGCCAGCACTCTGTGTGCAGAGCAATGCTGCTGGTGGACAAGAGCCTGTGACTCTGTGGACCTGTGGCACGCATCTCCGCATCTCGTCTGGTCACAGTGTTAGGTGCAACCACGCCTTTGGCCATCTTTCATTAGCCAAAGTCACAACACGCTTTATCTGGCTCTTGGTTCTTGAACTGTGGGGCCCTTGGCACCCACTGCACTGCCCGGTGGCTGAAGAACCGAGGCCCCCAAGGCTCAGTCACATGTCTGCTAAAGAGCTTGCCTCTGCAGGCGTGGGGTGCAAGCCAGCAATCCCCGCACTCGGAAGGATCGTGAGTTTGAGACAAGCCTGGGCTACACAGTGAGTTCCAGGCCAGCTGGGGCTACCTAGTGAGTCCTTCTCTCAACAACGCAAAGCAAAACAAAACAAAATAAAACACAAAACAGAGCCTGCTTCCACTTGGTCTTCCCAACTGGATGGCAGATGGCAGGATTTAGACTTTCAAATTCAGTATCTCAAAGTACAGCCCAAGCCCAGAATAGCTCCAAGACAGGTCCTCAGGAAATACTGTCACTCAGGAACACAGACTCCTACAAGCATTCAGGTGAGAAAATTAAAAGTTTCCTAGGAAGACAATGAATACGATTTGCCTAAGACCTCTGGTTTTAGGGAACAAAGATTCAGCACCCATTTAGGTCATCATTCATGCAGGAGGCAACAGGGGGCTCTCCCACAAGCGAGACAGTCAAAACTATTCAGTCAAAACTTAACAAGCACATGAGGAAAAGGAAAACATGGCACAAAAATGTCAGCAAGGGCTTCAGTAAGACAGTGACAAGTCTAAAAGCTTGTGGTTACAAAACAGTGTACATGTGGAAAGTAATTCAGGGAAAGAGAAGTTATATAATTTAAAAAACCTAGGACGTAGAAAGGAAAAGGAGATAAAGGCTACGCTAAATTCCTAAGTTTTTACATGAGAAGTTGATATCAATTTAAAATAGGGAGACAACAGAGGTCAAATAGTCGTTTATTTCTTAAAGGTGATGATACAATAAAAGTGGGATGCACATAAAAGAGAACAAAGAAAACATCACTGATTTTTCAAAGATAAAAAAATTTAAAGCTGTAAAACAAAAACAGATGCTAGAAAGTGCCAAATAGCCAGGGAGAAGAGATGAGGCATACTGTTTATCACAGTAAATGTGGAGGCCCTTCCACTTGGCGGACATGCCAACTTATTAGCAACAAATAACTGATCTTAAAAACACAGAAAGGCTGAGGGTGCAGCTCAGGAGTAGAGTATTTGCCTAGCATGTGTGATATCCTGGGTTTGATCCTCGTCACAAAATCAATCAATCAATAAAATAATGAACAAAGATGTACCAGGAAAATGTAACAAAAAGAAAACATTTAATAGTGACACCAAAATCAGATAAAATCAGACTCAAGACACAGATTCTATAGGTTAAAATGGCTTATAAGCTGTGAAAAGGGAAAATACAAAACAAAGGCTTAATAATCAGCAACCCGTGTACCTCAAACCACTTATGGAAGTGAATAAAACAGAATCTATGAAGACTTGCAAAGAGGAATTCATAAAACCACCTCTCTTGTTCTTAGAGCCAATGTACAAAAACAAGGGAGGAAGGAGAGGACTGGAAAAAGATAATAAACCTGAGTAATGTGCACCAAAATATTCACTTTAAAACAAAAACTAAATACTTTCCAGTATTCCATAAAATACTGACAAAAATAGTTTAAACAGGCCACAAAGAAAAATTTCCAAATGAAAAAGACAAAAAGCTGACAAAGGCCATATTTTCTAACTAAATGGAGACAAAGCCTGTAAGTAACAACAGAAAGTTAACCAAGAAAAATCCAACCACATCAGTCTGGAGTGAATTAGTTCATTTCTTGGATCAAAAAGCAAATAAATAAAAATTTATTAAGATATGGCCAAGGCAGTGTTCAAAAAAAAAAAATTAGCCAGAATCTGTTTATTGGAGAAGAGAAAATGAACTAGGATTCATATAAACAAGTTAAAAGATGGATGTCCAAAACAAGCTTCAGGAAGGGAGGAGAAAGGAGTTCGTAATAAAAGTAGAAATCTATGAGTTAGACAAACAATAGAGCTAGTAAATAAATTTAGAAATAGATTTTATGAAAAGATCAATAAAACTGATAAAAAAACTCTTATGGAGAACACAAATTCATAGGAATGACAAAGGAAATACAACTGTGGAGATATTTTTAAAACTGAAGAGAATAAAACTAGTAATTTAAAATCTTTGGTGAAAATTAAAACTTTTCTAGGAATATATATTATATTGATTCTAAAAGTGATGGAGTCAGTATGAAACAATGGCACAGGAAAATCTGAAAAGTAATCAAAGAAATTCGCCCTAGGGAGATAACAGATTTTGATGCTATCAAATGACTTCTTTATACCTTCAAGGAATAGCAGGCTCTGGGCTTTCTTTTTCTTTTTCTTTTTCTTTTTTAAACAGGGGCTCACTGTGCAGCCCAGGCTGACCTCAAATCACACTCCTCTTGCCCCTTTGCCTCCTGAGTGTGGGGATTACAGGCGTGAGCCACCATCCCCAGCTTCAGGCTCTAGGCTTTTTGTATTGTTCAGGAAACAAAAAAGATGCTAGGAGCTTCCCAAAATATGATCTTGAAATATGGCTAAGAGAGTTGAAAATAAAATCTCACTTATCGATCAATGTCTCATTTTGAGCCTGTATAAACTACTCTAAAAGAACAAGAATAAACAAACACCATTATGATGTTTGTTGTTGTTGTTGTTGTTAGATGCCGTCATGTCAGTATTCAACTCATAGCGACCCTCATAGGATTTTCCATGGCTGTTTTCGGGATTGCCTTGGGAGTGGACTGCCAGGCCTTTCTCCCATTTTTGTGGTGCTGGGAATTAAACTTGGGACCTCAGAGACTACAGCGCAGCACTCTACCAACTGAGCTAAATCCCAGCCCATTACAATGTTTGTTGTTGTTAGGTGCTGTCGAGTCAGTGTCCGACTCATAGTGACCCTCATAGGGTTTTCAACGGCTGTTTCGGGATTGCCTTGGGAGTGGATTGCCAGGTCCTTCTCCCATTACAATGTTTAGTAAGAGCCAAATCTATTCTGTTCTGTGCACTATATACATCTATATTCATTCACTGAATCCTCCTGACAATAATATGAAGTGTCATTAGCAAACCTCTTCCCAGTTTATCAGTTATCAGTTTGCCCAGGATCACACATCTGGTAAGCGGTGGAGCTGGGACCTAAATCCAGGTGTGTGCCAGGATGCCACAATGGGTCTATGGCAGGAAGTCTGCCCATTAAATTCATCTGAGATACACCCAGTACCCCGGCTTGGTTCCTAACCAGATTCGCCAATAACAGCAACAAGTGTTCCTTGGAGAAATGGTGCCTGTAGAGCTGGAGTGGGGATTACGCAGGATGAGCCTGTTTCATCTCGCAGTCAGAAAGCAAGAAGTGCTCAGAAAACAAAATGATGGAGGAGTACCGAAGAGACACAGCAGCCAAATGGAAGCCTCCCGCGCTCAAAGTTAGCATGATGTGGGCAACAAAATAAATGGCCTAAGACTGAACTGTAACCCACAGTATAAAATAAATATCCACGAGGCGATATAGCTATAAGTAAAAAGTAAGTTGAACAAATAAATAAAGTGAGAGGAGACACCTCCTATACCAAAGATTTATAAATAAGGCAAGCGAGGAGGCAGAACATAGCTCCCCACTCCTCCTGCGTAGGCTGTGCAGTGACTTCCTTCCAGAGAGTGCGCCATGGGGCCGGAGGCGGAGTCACTGCATAGTGGAAAGAACAGACACCACCACCATAGCCAGAGGATCAAAGTCAACAATGGGGTGTGTCATGTGCCTTGATGTGATGGGGTGACAACAGCACTTTACCTCTGTGATCTTCCTCTTCTCAGGAACTCGTAACCCCTGTGTAACCATGAGAAAAACTAAAATTGAAAGACATCCTTCAAATTGCTTAAGCAGGTCCCCGTAAAGCCACCAAGGTCATCAAACACAAGGAAAATCTGAGCAATTGTCACAACCCAGCGGAGCCTGAGACACCAACACAAGGTGTTCTAAATGCCTGCATGGGATCCTAGACTAGAAAAAAAGGACATGGGGTGAAAGCTAAGGAAACTAGAGTAAAGTATGGGTTACATAGTATTAACACCTTAAGTCAAAAAAACAAACCAAAAGAAAAGAAAAAAAAAAGGGTAGCAACAATGTATCAAGGGTGCTCAGAGTTGTGATAAATGTTACTTAAGAACGTTAACAATGCAAAGCAGGTATAAGTAACTCTATTATTACCCTAACTTTTTTGTGATCTAAAACTGTTCTCCCCACTGTCAGTCAGCTTGTCATGCTGTGGGGGCTTGCATGTTGCTGTGATGCTGAAAGCTATGCCACTGGTATTTCAGACACCAGTAGGGCCACTCATGGTGGACAGGTTGCAGCTGAGCTTCCAGACTAAGATAGGCTAGGAAGGAGGACCTGTCAGTCCACTCCCAAAACAATGAGCTATTGAAAACCCTATGAATAGTAGAGAAGTACTGCCTGATATAGGGCTGGAAAATGAGCCCCCCCAGACTGGAAGTCATTCAAGAAATGACCAGGGAAGAGTTGCCTCCTCAAGTCAACCTTAATGACAGGAATAGAGTAAAGCCCCTGGGACCTCCTTTTGCTGATGTGGCATGACCCAAAATGAGAAGAAGCACACTGGCTGCAACACTGAGGTCAATCATAAAAAGATCATGTGCATGGTACAGTTTTGGGTAGTGTTTTGTCTTCTTGAACATAGGGTGGCTGAGTCGGAAACCAAATTGACAGCACCTAACAACAAAAAACTGTTCTAAAATAAAAAGTTTATTGATTGCTTAACACACACACAAAAGGCCAAGGGAGATGCTAAAAAGGCAGCTGATAAAATTCCACATCCTTTCCTGATAAAATCTCCCAGCAAGCCAGGAAGAAAACAGTACTTCCTTAAACTCATGATAAATATTTATCTGAAAGCCACAGAAGCAGGTTGGTGGTGAAACACTGCAGGCAAATCCATAAAGGTATCTGCTGCGTGCTTCCCATGCGGCAACTCCTATGACTGACGTCAGCTGGCTTTGCCCAGTATTGACCAGTTACGCATTTGCAGAAAGCGTTTCTCCCTGGTTCTTTGTCCAGCAATCTGGCTGCACAGCAGGCTGGTTTGTGCCCTTAATGTGCTCATTTCTCTGTTGCTCTAGTAACAGAATGAGCTATCCCTGTGATGGATTCCACTTGACATGAGGGCCGCCATCCTGAGTCATAACCACTATGGGGTAGGTGGGCACATGAGACCTAGCGTGCCATTACGGGGTGGCCCAGGGTGAGGTAGGTAAAAGCTTCTCTGAATGCTAAGAATTCTCTTCCCAGGTGATCACTGGCTCTTGGGAAGGACGTGACTCAAACACTCAGAGGGGTGGCCAGCCAGGGTGTAGGATCCAGGGGTTGCTTTCCTGTACACCAAACTGAGGGAGGTCTTGACCCTTCTCAGGGTGGGCTACCAAGGAAGTGCTTCGGGGAAACCCACCAAATGCCATAGAGGCCCAGGGGTGGGGGGCAGGGTTTCCACCTTCAGACACAGCATCTCAGTGGGCTGTCTTTTTGAATGGTCTGGACCACAGATGTCACCCTCTAAATCAGCCAATGGGGCCAGGCTGCATCTGCCACGAAGGCTGCATGGCACCAGCCATGGACGGTGGCCAGGCCCATGGAAAAGGATTCATCACATCCATTGCTAACCAGGGGACCCAGGTCTCAGAGGCAGCCTCGGCCCAGACCTGACCCAAAGAGCCCCAAGCAAAATCCTACTACCTTTGCGGGAGAGGAAGTAAACCGAGGGCAGCCTCACCGAGGCCCAGCTGCGCCCAGGCTGAGACTGGAATGGGTCAGACCTCGCCTAGCTAGCTGGACACGGCATCTCCAGAGTCTCCCAGAAGGAAGGAAATGGGGACATCTTGGTGACAACCATCACCAATGAAACCTGGAGCCCCTGAATGGCCCACATGGGATCTTGACCCTGGCCGGAGACGAAGAGGGTCGGGTCTGAGCACTGAGCACATGCCTGGCAGGGACAGCGCCTGGGTGAGCCCCAGAGCAGGTGGAGGACGATACAGGCACAAAGAGAAAGGTCTACCTAGAGGCACAGACAGACAGACAAGAGCAGGCCAGTGGTTGGGCCCCCAGGGAGCTGGAAGTGAGTCCCTGAGGCCAGTACCCCACCCAGCAGGCAGGCCACTCTAGCCCACCAGCCACAGTCTGGCCACGCCCCTGCCATAGTGGGAGGGAGTGCTGGAGGGGCCACAGTCAGACTCCGCCTCTCAACCGGCCTGCCTACAGCTACAGATTCTGGTCCAAAAACCCAATAAACAAAGACAAACAAAAAACGAGGAAGGGAAAAAGAAACTGGCCTACTTAACAAAACCGTAGCACAGATTTACAAGCTGACTCCCGAGTGAATTGGACGCTTGGTCACCTGCCCTGGCACCCTGGAGCTTGGACAGAATACCCTCATGGGGGGTCTGAGTGGGGGTGGTGGTGGTGGTGGTGGTGGTGGTGTCACGGGTGATTTAGAAGCACAGGCATGTGCGTATGAAGGGGCACATGTAGTGTGTGCTGTGTGCTTGGTGTGTGAGTGCAGTGGACACATGGGATGTGTGTTTGCAGTGTGTATGGGGGCAGGGGCACGGTGCATGTGTACGTGCTGAGTGAGGAAGCCCCCAGGCTGCCTTCCCCTCCGCCTTCCCCAATCTAGACTCCACACAGACACTGAACATGGAATCATGACTCACTCCATTTGTCCAAAGGGCAGGAAAAAGCAATAAGATCTTTAATAAAAGAAAAATAAAAAATAGAGTTGCACAGCTGGGCAAGTTGTTCATTAACAGAGGCCTGGGAGAAAACAGAAGGCGACTGTTGTGGGCTGCTGCCTGTGACAGAAGAGTCCAGAAAAACCCAGGCCTTGATGAGGGTCTGCAGATGGGATCAAGGGTTGCTAAGAAAAATCCCAGCCAGGCTGGGCACAGCGGCATGTGTCTGTGATCCCAGCAACTCAGGAGGCCAAGGCAGGAGGATCCTGAGTTCGAGGCCAGAGGCAGCCTGTGCAACTTAGAGACTGTCTCAAGATAAAAGATAAAAAAGGGCGGGGGCTGGGGGGTGGTCCATGGAAGAGCCCTTGGAAAGTATGCCTGAAGCCCTCAGTTCAATCCCCCAAGACCATACACATAAAAAAGATAGATCCTATCAAGCCGCACAGAACCTTTGTCTTTTAAACAACTCTCACAGCCTTCTCACCCCCCAACTGTCATGAAAGGATCCAAAATGGCCCATTCATAGCTCAGAGAAAAGGAGAGCACAATTTCAATTAAGGTCTCAGGCTGTCAAAAGCATCAAGTTATTAATCTCCTTGTGGCAAATGTGAACCGGGACCTGCTTACACAGCCAATTGAGCATGCTCTAAATTAGTGTTTGCAGGTAATTGATTCAGCTGCCAGCCCCATGTCAGCCAGCTACAAGCTGGTTACGCCACTAACATTAAATAACACGAGGCGGTAAAACAGAGCGCCTGATTGGGCCTGGCAGAGGGCTGCTGTCAGATCCCAATTTGCCCAAACATTAGCGTCTTATTGGTTTAACACAATTTACTACCCCTCAATTTCAGAAAATGATTTTCATTTCCTCCGAAACCTTGCTCGCAGGCGCATGGAAGAGGAGGTGTCTTCATAAATGCCATCAGCTGGCTTACTTTTTAACATGCCCTCAAGATTATATAATAAATCTTTGCCTTAAAAAAAAAAAAAAAAAAAGATGAGGGTCTGCCGGCCAGAATCTCTGAGGCTGAGCATAGCTCTCTCTCCTGGCCATGTCTTTGGCCTCCCACCTCGGCCCCCGCCTGAACTCTGGACTCCCTGTCCTTTTTCCCAGTGACCCTCTGTGCAGCTGGGGCTGGCTGTGCCCCTGAAAAAGGTCCAGCAGGTTTTAGAGACACCCACCACACGGGCAATGTGCCATCAGGGCACAAAAGAGCAACCCGCTTCCTTTTCCTGCCGTGAGGCTGTGGCCTGCCCAGCACGCTGGCCGCCCTGACCTTCTTGGGCAGCAGTTCAGCCTGTGTTAAAAGGGCCATGGCCCACGGGCAACCACCACCACCTGCTTCAGAACTTTTATTCCCCCCTAGTTGAGAGAAGAATTCTGAGGTTCCCAGTGGCCTATAGGATGGTAGAAAAATAGCTCAGGACCTTTTCATCTCTTTACCATCCACCCATCATCTATCAAACCAGCCCCACACATTTCCTGACACCAACTGTGGGCTGGCCGCTGGACACACAGACGAGACGTGGCCCCCAAGCACCAGCCTCCAGGCTTCCAGGGATGCAGGGGTCTGGACAGTGACAGATGGGCCCCTGGGGAGGGAGTTGGAGGCAGAGTCCACCCACCTTCTGGCTAGAGATGCCCCCAGGGGCTGGGGCGCACACTCCTCACGTCTAGTCAGGATCATCCCAATATGCGATGCCACCCCTGGACATCCATCCTCCTACCACCTTCGGAGGTGACACCCTCCGTTCTTACCTGTCCCCTTTGGGAGCAAACTCCACCCCGCATTCCTGTCATCCCGCCTCTGCTTTTCCCTGGGTGTCCCCCTTCCCATCGCACCCCCTACCCCCCACCCTGAGCTCTCAGGGCCCTGCCGATCAGATGGCTCCGGTGGTTGAGGCCCACAATGGGTTTCCCCTGCTTCCCCTCCGAGCCCCCACTATGGGCCACAGGTGGACGTGGCACCTAGCAGGTGACTAGGTGACTGCTGGACCGTCTCACTGAATCCATCCATTTGGCACCCTGAGGCCAGCTGGACCTGGCCAAGAGCCCCCCAGCATGCTTACTCAGCTGCGGCCTCCAGCTGCAGGCGGCCTGGTCCCCAAAGAAGGCCACAGGGCCAAGAGAGAGATCTAGTGTGGGAGGAGGGAGAAGGAGAGCATTTGCAAACAAAGGGAAGCCCTCCCAGAGCTCAGCTGGGCGAGGGATCCCCTTCCGACACCCAGGGCAGTGCGTAGCTAATTGTCTGAACCTCAGCTTGAACAAACCAACTCCAAAAAGACCGTTTTGGACCAATACAGACTAGATATTGATAATATTAAGGAATTACAAGCATCTCTTGGAATCCAAGGGGGCTGATTCCGGGACCCCCTAGGGATTCCCAAATCCTCAGATGCTCAAGGCCCTCATTTAACATGGCATGGCTTTGCATATAGACTCCACACATCTTCCCAAATGCTTCAGATTTCTCTGGGTTATTTATAACACCCAATACAATGCACTTAGTTGTCAAACTGCACAGTTCAGATAAAAATGACAAGAAAAAAGTTTGTGCATGTCCACTTACAGATGCAATTTTAAAAAAATCTGTTTGCTCCACAGTCGGCATGGTTGGTTGGGTCTGTGATGTGGAATGTGTCACAGATACAGGGGGCTGACTGCATTGTTAATTTGTTGGATGTGATAATGGCAGGGTAGTTATATAAAGGGAAAAAAACCTCCTCATCAACTGAGACACCTCCTGAAGTATTTACCAGAGAAATGCCATGGTGTCTGAGCTTTGGTTTTAAAATACTACAGCAAGACAACAAAACAACACGAGCAAACGCAGCGGGGTTCATTAGGCCATTCCACGCTTCTTAGATGTTCGAAATTCCCCAGTAAAAGAAAAAAACGAGAAAAGAAAAAGCTCTCCATCATTTGGGGTGGGGGTAAAGGCCCCTAACCCCGAGCCCAGGCGGCCCTGTCTACAAGATGCAGCAGGCTCAGGCTTGGGGACACCATGAGGAGGTGGCTCAGGCTCTCTTCCAGGGGCCACCCCAGAACTGAACCCCCCTGCAGCTCAGGGCACAAGGCCGCTGATGTGCAGCGGGCGGCTGGGCTCCATGCAGTGAGAAGCTATTTTTGCTTCAATTTCTTGGTTATTTTTATTTGAGGCATCAGCTGCGGGTCATGATGAGTCAACTCAATTGGGAACAGGTTTCTGGGGCAGGGCCAATCTGAGGGACCCACTGCCCAGTGCACCTCCCTGGGGTGGTCCCCCAGCCCTTGTTCCATCCCAGATATGCAAGGGGGCGGAGACCCTGAGAATCCCAACTCCAGAGACTGCACTGCAGGGGGATTTGGGGAGGCAAATGCTGGGACAGCCCCACCGGCCCCGCCCCATCCTCCTGGGCTGACAAAGCTTCGACTTTAATGGACGCTTGTTACACACTCCCCCTGGGATGCCACAGCAGCCAGGGCAAAGCCACGTGAATCTCTTACTGTAGGGTAGGAAGGGAGCCATGGAGACCAATGGCTCAGAATTCTTTTCAGGGTCACACTGTGGAAAAGAACCCCCCCATGCAGGGCGCAGCACATTGAGCGAAGTGTTTGTGCTGGCCCCGTTCCCATGAGTTGGTTCTTCACTGTCAATTGACTCAATTTAGAATTGCCTAGGAGATTTGTGAGGCACACCTTGGAGGGTGCACCTCTGAGGGCATTTCCAGAGAGGACTGACAGAGAAGGCCTGCCTTGAATTGGGGTGGCACCATCCATGGGCTGAGGGCCTGGATGGAATAGAAGGGGAAGAAGGAAAAAGCCAGCCCAATGCTGGCATCCCTGTCTCTCTGCTTCCTGGTCCACCATGATGCTCCTCCATGCCCTCCCTGCTATGATGGACAGATACCTTTGAGACCATGAGTCAAAAGAAGTAACTCCTCCCTTTAAGTCAGGAATTTTGGTTGCTACAATGCCAAAGTAACTAATACACGACCTATACCTCAGCCTCGTGCCCCACACTGATGTAGCAGGCAGAACAGGAGGGCCAGGAGGGCATATTCATCCTTTTTCTGTTACAATAGCAAACTACCTGAGGCAGGCTACTTTATAAAGAAAAGAGGTTTATTTAGCTCAGTTTGGGAGGCTGACAGTTTAGGATCAGCCAGTTCAGGGACTCAGCCTCAGGAGAGGGTCCAATGGTAGATGGTATCATGGCAGAACACACGCAAGAACGAGAGACCATATTGCCAGATGGGAAGCCAGAGGGCTGTGTGGGGCCAGGCTCACTCTTTTTATAACAATTCTCTCTTAGGAACTAACTCAGGATCCCCCAAGAACCACCTCAATCCCTGTGAGACACAGCACCCCCAGGGTCTCAAGGACCTCCCACTGGGCTCCATCTCTTAAAGGTTCACCACCTCTCACACCACACTGATGACCACGCTTCCAACACACAAACTCTGGTGACAAGTCACATGCAAGCCACAGCAGATAGTGATGTTGAGGCTGTGTCCCCCGGGGACACCTCTGCAAACGGCAGGCCCTGAGGACCCCTGGGGTCAACCTGGGGCCTCCAAGGTGGGGAAGGGGCATCAGCAATCAAGCTCTGAGAAGGCCAGGTAGGACAGAAGTTCGGGTGGGGAGGGAGAACAGCAGCTCCTCACCGGCCCTCCCCAGAGCCTCCGGGGGGTCCGGTGATGGTGAGAAATCTTGGATATGGGTGAGCAGTCTGGGTTTCCCTGAGCCATGGGCAGCAGCAAGCTGACCCCCGAGTCCTGGTACAGGGCTGAGCAGGCCAGCCACACCCAGCGCAGCTCAGTGGCCTTGGAGGGCATCCCAGGTACGCTGGGCCGCTGCAGGCCTCCTAATTGGAGCCGAAGGCCAAGAGAGCTCTCTGGAGAGCTTTACGAGCCACTTAACCATCCCTTGACCCAGCGTCCAAACACAGCAGACGGAATGGCAGCGTTTAGGCATAAAAATGGCAAGCTGTTTTACTAGCGGCTTTCGGCATCACAATAGCGGCTATGCGGTGAAGTTTCCTGCAAATTGCAGAAACAAAGTCCAAGAGTGGAATGATGGGGCACTAAACCACCCAGAAACGTAATCAGAGACCATAACCATCAAACACTCTGCCAAGAGCGGGGGGGGGGGGGGGGGCCACAGTCAGAAGGAAAATAATCTCTGCCCAGGATCCCACGGCCGGCTCGTAATCCCCACTTGAGCCATGAGCCTCATCCGCTACTCACTCAGGGAACATAAATTACTGTTTTTTACATTTTAATCTTTACCCAGAGAGACACAGCTTACCTTTCCATCTCATATTCTTTCATTCCCACTTTTACAGCCTTCATTACCTAGAGGATGGATATTAAGCAAAGACATTTGTATTAAGCAAGTAACAGGCTTATAAATAATGTATAAGACTTTTTCTAAAGAAGCTCTCATGTTTAAAAAAAAAAAGAGGGGGGAAGCAATCCACATACACTGTGGTGCAGAAATGTGACAAATTGGAACTTTTAAAGACTCTAAAACCCATCCAGTTTATTTAAACCACTATGGAGCACTTCCATTTAGAAGCCGTTAAACGCCAAGCTCTGAGATCTAGCTGGGCGGCAGTGGGCAGAGAGAGCAAAGGTTTGAACCAAGATGTCTGGTGAATCTTGAATGTTAGGGCATCTATAGGGACTGCCTCTGAGAGGTTTTCTTTGCTTAATTTTCCTTGCTTTTTTTCTTTCTGTTTCTTTGGGACAAGGTGGTCTGGAACTTGTGTTCCTCTGCCTCTGCCTCCCGAGGGCTAGGATAACAGGCACACACTACTACATCCCGTTTTTTTGCTTACTTTTCATAAGACAGGGAAAATGAACTTTTGCAAGAAATGAGACGGAGCCCATCAACTACCCTTGTCATTTCCTAATACAAAGCTGTGATAGTCTCTGAGCAGAGACTGGGCTATCCCAGGCATCCTCTGCATCTTTCAAAATACACACCCCCTTAATTGCTCTCATTCCTCTAAGGTTTAGGGAGTCTGGAAACCATCTGAAGGGGTTTCCAGGAGATGGGTGATGGGAAGAGATAGTGGTGCCCACCTGTGATCTCAGCAATTGAGGCTGAGGTAGTCAGATGACAAGTTCAAAACCAGCCTGGACTACAAAGTAAGCTCTGTCTCAAAAACAAAACAAAACAAAACAAAACAAAAACGGAAAAGAAATGGATGATAATAGTAAGTGGGTAACAAGTATGCTGGCAGGGCTGGGATTTAGCTCAGCGGGTAGAGTGCCTTTCTGCACTCTCAGAGGACCCGAGTTCAATCCCCAGCACCGCACACATGGGAGAAGGACATGGCAATCCACTCCCGAAGTAATGCTGAAAAATTAGCCATTGAAAACCTCTATGAGGGTCACTATGAGTCAGACCAAAACCACAAGTATGCTGGAATCAGAGTTATAGACAAAAGATGCTTTAAAATGAGCTGGGATAGGCCAAGGTGTCCAGAAGCAGAGTCCTATCTGCCCGAAGTCAGGCCATTTTGTTGGGAAATTCCCTGAGGTCGAGTGTCCACGACTCTCACAGAGGTGAGTGGGGGCAGAGCCTCTCCCGTCGCTGCCCTGTGCCCTTTAGGGAAAACAAGAGTCCTCGTGTGAGACCCCTTCTGGCCTCCTACGTGGTCCCCAGGGACTAGAGCCCGGCCACCATCGTCCACCGGCATAGCTCCTCTCGCTCCATGCCCTGCAACACTGCCCCCACCCAGAGCTGCTGCCAACTCACCTCTCGGTGGGCCTCGCTGGAGATCCGATTGGTGTAGCGCAAGACCTCCAGCTCCATGTCCGTCTTGAACACTCGGCTTGGGAGAGGGGGAAAGGAAAGCAACAAGTCAGTGACTGAGGTCCCCCGGGAGGTGTGCCACAGCCTGGGAGCTGGCTGCAGGAGGCCCAACGTCACGGAGAAGCAGCATGGAGCGCCTGCCCCTCTGGTCCTAACACCAGCATAGCAGGCAGCTTCCAGTGGGAACAGTCAGAAGCCCTGTAGGTGTGGGAAGATGCCTGGCTGACCTGAGCCTTGGTTTCCAAATCTACAGAGGGGGATAAAATCTACACGGCAGAGGGGCTGGACCTTAATCTTAAGGGTACCGTGGGGCTCTGCACAGGTGGCTGAGGGACCTCTCACTTTCTGCCCACCCTCCCATGGAGAAACACCAGGTGACTCAGCCCATGCCTGAGACAGGTGGTGGTGGGAGGCGCAAGGGGGACTGGGGACCCTCCGGAGCCTGTGTGGAGGTACAGATGCGGCACTGCTGGTCTGCAGAGAGAAGCAGGAGGCTGGGACAGGCAGGAGCAAAGAAGCAGTGATGAAGGGGACAGCGGGCATGTGCAGGACCTGTTGTTGTTAGGTGCTGTGACGTTGGGTTGAGTCAGAGCGACCCTAAGTACAACAGAATAAAACACTGCCCGACACTGTGCCATGCCAGGCACTATGTCAGGGCTTCTCTGCTATTCACAGGGTTTTCGATGGCTGATTGTTTCAGGAATGGGCTGCCATGTCCTTCTCCTGTTTTTGTGGTGCTGGCAATGGAACCCAGAGCTCAGTGCACAGAGCAGCACTCTGTAAAATGAGGGGACTCTGCTATGCCTCCTGCAACCTGACTCCTGAGGTGCTCAGGGACCTCCCAGCAAAATCATGGTAACATGCCCAAACGTCATAGTCTCTGGTCCTCGTATTCAGTCTTGTCCCCAAGTAAGACTCACACAGAGGGGCTACATAAACACTGGTTTTCTATGTCTGCCCATTTCTCATAACTAACACCAGGTCTGGGGGTATGTGAGTCACTAAAAATACCAGGCTAGAGAAGGACCCAGGGCTCCATTGCTGGCTATACCCTGCCCCACCTCTGGGCTAAGATCCATACTATGTGCTTTAGTTTCCTCATCTGTAAAGTAGAGATAATAACAGAGTTTACCTCATACAGCTGCTGTGAGAACTATGAGTTGCCAGGTTTTCTTGTTTTGTTTTGTTGCTTTTTACTTTTGGAGGCACTAGCGATCTGAACTCAGGGCCTTGTCCATGCTAGGCAAGCATTCCATCACTGAGCTGTATCCTCAACCCCTTTCTTTATTTTTTGAGACAGGGTCTTGCTATGTTGCACAGGCTGCCTCTGGCCTTGAACTTGCAATCCTCCTGCCTCAGCCTCGCAAGTAGCTGGAGTTACCAGCTAGATTAGCTTTGATCAGACACTCAGACCTATGGAGAACCAAGCACACAGCAAGAGGAGAGAGCCTCTTACTATCCCCAAAGTAAAACCTGCTCCGCATCATTGAAGACAAGGGTGTTGCAGCTGACATGCCTGCCCACGACCGAGGCTTGGACTGTCCAAGGTGAACAGCCGTCCCACCTGTGAACAGTAGCTATTACATGCCAAAAGATTAACAGATCAAAAAGATAACAGATACCCAAGAAGTTGCCACTGCAGAGCCCAGTTCAGATAGTAGCATGGTCTCCAAATCAAATGTAGCGTGGTGAGCCTGCCAGGGCCTGGCACGAGATCAGTGCTGTGTGTCTGGTACACAAAGAAAGCCCAAAGCCTGGAGATGCCATTTCATCCACTCTGCTCACCACGAAGCCAGACACATCGTCTGATGACCTCGGGGAGGCTGTCTTGATTCTCATCAAGCGATAGTACCAGCATTCCTTGGTATCCACGAGGTACTGTTTCCCAAACCCCTCAAAAGACACCAAATCCACAGATGCTCAGGTCCCCTATATAAAATGACATGCATTTGCCTACAACTTATACACTCCCTTCTGTATATTGTAAATCATCTCTACATGACTTATACTACATAATAAAATGTAAACGCTATGCCGTCAAGTCTATGCCCAACTCACAGAGACCCTATGTACAACAGGGGAACACTATTGTCAGTGCTTCTCTGCTATTCATAGGGTTTTCAGTGGTGGATTGATTTTTGGGAGTGGGTTGCCAGGTCCTCCTCCCAAGCGTACAGTATCTGGTGTTCCCCAGCAGGCTCCCATCCAAATACTAACCAGGCCTGACCCTGCTTAGCTTCTGAGATCTGAGGGGGTCAGAAGCCGCAGTGCTTATGGCTGTGGACGTAAATGCTATATAAGCAGCAATTACGCTATTATCAGTTAAGAGTAACTATAAAAGAGGCCACACATGTTCAGTATGGACACAACCATCACACACCTAACTGCAAAGCACATGATCAAGATGCAAGGTGGGAGATGAAAAATAAAAAACAAAAAACAAAACCCAAAACCTCATGCTAAAGAGTGCCTAAGGGTCTATGAAACAGCAGGAGGTTGTACGGGGGTGTGCCCACATATCACTTCATTCCTACAGATTTGGTGTGGTAGTCAGTGCATGGCAAATTCAAGTCTTGCTTCTTGGAACTTTCTGAATATTTCTTCCCTGTCACAGTTAACAGAACCCATAGATACAGCAGGCTGATTGCATTTCCCAATATTACAACAGGTTACCAAGCTAGACAGCCTCAGAAAACACACACAGCCTCCCTTCTTTTTGAGCTGTCATCCACGGTCTGGTCCATGTAGGTCCTGTGAGTGGCAGAGGACCTGGCTGCATCGCCCAACCTGCTCCATTCCAAAGAACCAAGGGGCTCACGCCTTGGCTGCCAGGAGCACTGGCAGCCAACTAGTCCTGTCTAGACATCTCCTGACTTGATGGTGGGAACACACACCCAGGTCCCCTGCCTCAACTAGGGACATCGCGGCCAGGTTACCCCAGCTCCAAAGCTCCCCATAGATAGATCCACTGAGGTGAGCTTGTGACTGCCTCCCAGCCCAGGCCGGCCTCCTCACCCCACCATACAAGCTAATCCCCAGCACCCTGCTCAGCACACGGGTAGCAGAGACTCAGCTTGCCAGGGAACCCAACCAAGAAAGGCACATCATCCCCCATTTTACAGATGGGCAAATGAAGACTTTGCTAAAATAATGCAAAAGGGGGTATGACCCACTCTGCCTCACTGCCTCCCTTTTCTTTTAGTTTTTTGTAGTGCTGGGGAATCGAACCAGGGCCCTGAACATGCTAGGCAAATGCACTACCACTGAGCTACACGTCCAGCCATGACTCCCTTTTCCTTACACTCCATGCAAATATAGACCTCTATACCCGAATTCCATGGCACCTAACAACAACAACATCCCCAAATTCCCAGTCCAATATAAAACAATAGTTCTCAGACATTCAAAAAGTCCAAAATGGGGAAAATATTTAAGGATATATGTGGGGGGAGGAAGAGAAATACACACACAATGAGAAGGAAATGATATACTGGGATATTTTTAGAAAGTGGAATTGACCCAAAAGTGTAATTAAAAGCAAGCCGAGGGTGTGCTAAGAAGCAATCAGTACAAATTAGAACTCAAAGTACGTGGCTCTGAGAGGACCATCCACAAGAATGCAGTGGACTCATTTCCACACCTAAAATCAATACGGAGCTTAAAAACTCGAAAGGATATGGTAAAGAAGACAAATGATTCTTCTCGCAGTAAGAGAAACGAAAGACAAACAAATCTTCAGTTAAAATACACAGATACTGATTCTTATGGTAGCAAAGTAACACCAGACCGATGACTTTCCAGTCTAAGGGGGAACTGCAACCTAGTGGCCCATGAAACATCACTAATGGTAGGTCAATTACATATTATTTGTGAGTTGAGGATAGAGCTCAGTTGTAGGGCATTTGCCTAGCATGCACAAGGCCCTAGGTTCAGTTCTCAGCACTGCAAAACACACACACACACACACACACACACACACACACACACACACACACATATTTTCTTTTTAAATTTCTGTCCTAATGCAGTATAAGCCTGCAGCCATAGCACTGCAGGGTCCCATCCCATCTCAGAAGCTAAGCAGGGTCAGGCTTGGTCAGTACTTGGATGGGAGACCTCCTGGGAACAGAACCCAAATACTGTAGGCTTGGGAGAAGGACCTGGCAACCCACTCCCAAAAATCAATCCACCATTGAAAACCCTATGAATGGCAGAGAAGCACTGACAATAGTACTTCGCCTGTTGTATGTAGGGCCGCTATGAGTCGGACACCAACTCGACAGCATGTAACAACACGAACAATAACAATGTAGTATAATTGTCTGTAGATGTACTGCTGTGGCGTTCAATCCCATCAGATCTCAGAAGCTAAACAGGGTCAGGCCTGGTCAGTCCTTAGATGGGAGACTGCCTGGGAACACCAGGTGCTGCAGGCTTGGAAGAAGGACCTGGCAGCCCACTCCCCAAAAAACAATCAGCCATTGAAAACCCTATGAATAGCAGAGAAGCACCGACAATAGTGTTTCACATGTTGTATGTAGGGTCGCTATGAGTTGGCCACTGGCTCAGGGGCACCTAACAACAACAATAATGTAATATGATAAGAAAGACACCACACCGAAGATATATTCTAGCAAGTATTTTAAACTTGCATAGTTTTAGCTCTAATTTCCAGCTTGCCAGAAATGCAAGGACAAAGGAACGAGCTAAACACCCCCATAAGAGAAGCGCCACACATATCCAGAGCTTGTATGTTCTGCAGCACAACCAGCCCAGCCTTCCCCGTAAGTCAGTGCTACAGTCTGGATCTTAAACGTCCCCCAAAAAGCCATGTGTTAAAGCCATGGCCACCAGTCTGTGGTGCTGAAGGGTGGGAGAACCTTCAAGAGGTGGCGTGCAGGTGCAGGAAGTAAGGTCACTGTAGGGTGGGGATTGAGTGTTTAAAGGAAAACTGGGACCCCATCCTTCCTCTCTTTCCCTTTGCTTCCTGGCCACCACAAGGTGAGCAGGCTTCTCCACTGTGCGCCCACCATGGTGTTCTGCCTTGTCACGGGGCCAAAGTGACGGGACAAGTGACCAAGGACTGAGTCCTCTGAAACTGTGAGCCAAAGCAAGCCATTCCTCCTTGTAAGTCGGTGATCTCAGGTACTTGTCACAGCAACAGGAAACTGACTGATGCAGCCAGTATCACAGGTAAAAAAATGTCACAACCACCAGGTGAGATACGGGAACTATACCGGATATGTCAAGCACCACTGGCACAATCCTGCTTCTGAGGGCCTTCTAGCTTTCTTTTTTTCATAGCTTTTTTATAAATACAGTTTTAAGTTGACACATATTAATTGTACCTATTTATGGAGTGCAGTGAGGCATTCCAATGCATGTACACAATGTGTAAGGATCCTGTCAGCGTAACTGGTATATTTATCATCACAGACAGATATCATTTCTCTCTGTCAGGAACATTTAGAAATCCTCTCTACTAGCTATTTTGAAATAGTCAATTAATTGTTATCAACGGTAGTCATCCCACCGTGCAAGAGAACATTGGATGTTATTCTTCCCAACTAACTGCATCCTTATACCCATTAACTACCTTCTTTCTGTTCCTTCCTCCCTCCCAAACCCCTTCCAGGCTCTGGTTGTATTTTCCAACTTTTAACAAAGTACATACGCTGCTTTTGCTACAATAAAAAGGCTTTCCACGCCCTTCCAATTCAAAAAAGAAAAAGCAGCCAGGCACAGTGGCACACACCTGCCATCCCAGTACCTGGGAGGTGGAGGCAGGAGGATCTTTGAGGTCAGCCTGGGCTACACAGCAAGACCTTGTCTCAGGGGGAAAAAAAAACCAACCCAAAAAAGAACAAACAAAAAAATCCTCCTAATGGGGAATAAACTAATTATAGAATGACTTTTCTATGACTAACGGTTATATAAGAAAAAAAACACTCAATTCACTCTTGATGCCAGGAGGCTCCCCTTGAAGGTGGCCCTGGATGGTAACATCGGGCTTAATGAGAAGGAACAGCACCTTGGTACATGCCTACCTCTGCACAGACCACAGCCAGAATGAAAACCTTGGAAACCCTGTTTTAGGGTTATTTACTGGAAAGTTACCTTCTCCCCCAAAAAGATTTACTGGTCATAAAAAAAACATAAAAATAAAATAAAATAAAAAGATCTACTGATCACATAAACACAGAGGAAATGTTCAACTTAATCGGCCACATTGGGTCTAACAGACCCCAGCAATGTATCTTATGTTCACCTTTCACACACTGATTCTGTTTATAACATGTTAATAAATATGTATTTTGAAACCAAAACCGAAAAAATATTTTAAAAAAGGTTTAAACTAGAACATAAAGCCACTTGCAATGAAAAGCAATGCCTATATGTTCTTAAAAAGGACGCAGATTCTTAGTGACCAGATGTCATTGGTTAAGATCCGGTTAGTTAAGTGACAAGGAATCACAACAAAAAAAGTGGCAAAAGTCTGGGGGTGAGGGCAGGGATCTGGGGATACGAGGTGGTGGGACAGGACCCTCCTGCAGCCTCAGCTTACCCGGTGGAAAAGCAAGACGGTGAGGAAGGTTCATGGAGTCAGAATGAAAAAAGGATCCCGTGCATGGCCAGATGGCCACAGGAACCAATGAAAGAACCAGAAATAATCGCAGCATTACAGGCACAGAAGTGTGGATTTTAATCTACCTTTCCTGTGTTGATTCTGCACTACTGGAGTGTTCTTTTTTAAAAAATGTTCTTGTTGTTGTTGTTAGGTGTCGGAGAGTCAGTATCTGACTCATAGCGACCCTACATACAACAGGGGAAACACTATTGTCAGTGCTTCTCTGTTATTCATAGGGTTTTCAATGGCAGACTGATTTTTGGGAGTGGGTTGCCGGGTCTGTCTCCCAAGCCTACAGCATCTGGCGTTCCCAGGTGGTCTCCTATCCAAGTACTAACCAGGCCTGACCCTGCTTAGCTTCAGAGATCTGACGGGATCGGATACCACAAGGCTACAGTTGCAGGCCAATATGTTTATTGGTCTGTATTAATTGTATAAAATGGTGGCCTTTAGTATGATGTTTTCATATATGAATATAATGTACTTTGATCTTTCATTCTCCCCATTCCTTCTCTTGACCCCCATTCTCCTGGGCCCCCTCCTCTTCCCAAATAGTCCCCCTTCTACGATCATGTCTTTTTTTTTAAATCTCAATTCTGGGCATGAGAGAAAGCGTGCAATACTTGTCTTTTTGAGCCTTGCTTATGTGGCTTAACAAGATGACCTCTAGTTCGATCTATTTTTCGGCAAATGTGATTTTGCTCTTTTTTATGGCTGAATAACATCCACTGTGTACGGGAGGGACTCAACAAAACCCAGAAACGAGCATGAGAACAATCACCATCTGTTTCTCTGACGTGAGAAGGACGGACACTTGGAATTCATTTCTCTGGGTCAAACAGTTAACCAAAGTTTTTACTATCCTGAAGTTCTGAGAAGGTTGCCTCAGGATTTGTGGAAGAAGTGTCCTGAGTTGTGGCAAACTGGTGACTGGTTATTCTATTATGACAATGCACCAGCCCAAACCATGCTGAATGTTCAGCGGTTTTTGACCCAGGATAGTCTTGACCCCTGTTCCCTACTGTCCCTATTCACCTGTTCTCACCCTCTGCAATTCTTTTTTTTGTTCTCCCAATGAAAAAAGTCCTCAAAGGAAAACGCTCTGTCCATGTGGAGGAGATGAAACAGAAAAACAGCAGAAGCACTAAAAGGCATCAGGATGAATGAATTCAAAACCTGTTTTGAGCAGTGGAAAAAGTCTCACTAGGTGTACTGCATCAAACAGAGTACTTTCTTTGAAGGTGACTGAAGTTTGAACACGTTAAAATCAATACATGATTTTTATAAATAAATTCTGGGTATTTTTTAGGGTCCCCTCTTGCATATATACCCCACTTTTTTAACCATTCACTGATGGACATCTAGGCTGATTCGGTAACTCAGATATTACGAATAGTGCTGTGATAAACATGGGTGTGCGGCTATCTCTATTGTATGCTGTCTTTGACTCCTTCAGGTATACACCCAGGAGTATAGCTAGATCATAAGGTAGCTCTGCTTCCAGCTGCTTGAGGAACCTCCATACTGATTTCCATAGTGGCTGCACTAATTTACATTCCCACCAACAGAGAGAGCATACAGAATGGGAGAAAATCTTGGCTAGTTATTCATCTGACGGGGGATTAGTATCCAGCATATATAAAGAACTCAAAAAAATTAAATACCAAAAGAACAAATAATCCAATCAATAAGTGGGTAAATGAACAGAAGAGATGGTTCTCAAAAGAAGAAACACATATGACCAATAAATCCATGACACAATGTTCAACATCCTTAGTCATCAGGGAAACATAAATCAAAACTACACTGATTCCATCTCACCCCAGTCACAGCAGTGAGCATGAAGAAAATGAGCACAGTTTCCTAATGAGGTGTATATGTTGCTTTGATAACACTTTCACAACTTCAGTGAGGTGCCTCCGTAATGGCAAAGATCCATTATTTGTTCCATTTTACTACTGAGGCAGTACCACTGTGACACCCCTGGCACTGGTGATGGGGAAGGAGGGGACTTCTCTCGTGGAGCTTGGAGATGCAGGAGTGAGAAGTACCATGCAAGAAAACCCACAAATCCCAAGTGGGAGAGGGGGCAGAGTCTGGATGCTATGGGAGAGGATGACAGGAAGGCCCCCAGCTCCTCTGGGGATGGTCCCAGTGCAAAGTCCTGGAATGCTGAGGCCGTGGAATACACACAGGGACTTGGAGAATGAGCCAAGGGTTCTCAGCACAGCTCCCTGAATGGCCATCTGTGCTCCTTGGCTGAAGGTGACCCACCTTCCCAAGTTCCCATAAGTCCACTGTTCCCTGTCACAGCCAGGACGCTCAAGCAAGGTCGGCAAAGCTGGAGTGTCTGACCAGTGCCCGCCTCTCTGTCCAGAGGGCAGTCCTCTGCCCCATCAGCTGAGGCCCCCCGAACAGTGAGATGGGGCAGGTGAAGTTGTCAGGGAAGATGAGGGACTCTGAGTGGAGTGGACTCAGGCTGCTCCCTGGCCTCCGTCAGAGGCAGCCACCCTCAGGACTTCACAGAAGCAGCTACCACCTGGGTGCCGTGGTGCACACCTGGCAATCCCAGAACCTGGGAGGCCGAGGCAGGAGGATCTCAGGTCAGAGGTCAACCTAGGTTCCATCGTGAGTCAAGGTCAGCCTGGGCTGTGTAATAAAACCCTGTTTCATAAAAAAAAAAAAAAGAAAAAAGAAAAAAAATCAGCCACAGCCACTGACTCACACAGTCTCCATGACTCCATACAGCAAGGACAGTCACCATTTGTCACTGCAAAACAGGGAGGGCAACATGCAGCGTGTTGCAGCCAGTGAGCCAGCCCCCGGATGCACACCCTCCCTCTCCTGAGGCCTAACAGCACAATGCTCCTCATCAGAATGGGCTAGCGGGCACTGCGGCGCACACCTGTGATGCAAGTGACTCAGGAGGCTGAGGCAGGAGGATCATGAGTTCGAGAACAGAGGCAGCCTGCACACCTAAGTGATACCCTATCTCAAGATAAAAAATAAAAATGGGCTGAGGGTGCATTTCAGTGGTAGAACACTTGCAAAGTATGTGCAAGTGGGTTCAGCCCCCCAATACTAGAAAGGAGAGGAGAGAAAAGAGGAAAAGGGAAAAAAAAAAAAAAAAGAAAGAAATTGCCAGAGGGGCCTCTGAGGTCAGGGCAGGTGGGGTACAGTGACCCTGGGGCCAGGGCGCTCATTCCTGTTCCTCAGAGGCAGCGGGTCCAGAGACAACAGGGGCTCACAGGGACAGCTTGGGCTCAGGAGGCCCAAATACACCTGCAGGATAACTCCACGGCCACCTGGGTCTTGCTCCCCATGGCTGCCCTCCTGGGGACCAGGCCTCTCAGCACAGGGAAGGGCGCAGAGCGCCAAGAGGTACAGAGTCAGGTTCGGGTGTGCCCAGCTCTGGCCCTCTCCCTACAGGCTTTTCACCCCCCATACTTGGGGGTTGAACCCAGGGCCTTGCATATACTTTGCAAGTGTCCTACTACCGGACTGCACCCCTAGCCTGATTTTTATTTTTTATTTTGAGACAGAGTCTCGCTAAGTCCTGCAGACTGCCTTTGGTCTCAAACTCATGATCCTCCTGCCTCAGTCTCCCGAGTCGCTGTGACAACAGGCATGCACAGAGGCACTAGCTCCTCCCCCTCCCTCTGGCCCTCCAGTGGGCTCACTACTCTGGTGCGTCCCTCTCACCACTGCTCTTGCCAAAGCCTCCCACTCCCTTGGCCTCTGCCCACCCATCCACCCAGACCCAGCCCCGGCCTGCTCTGTGTCTGCCGCGGGGCTAGGGAAGGCCCAGCCCATAGCTCCCAGCCACCTGCCTCACTGGCCACTGCATGGCCCCCGCTCTGGGGGGCTGGCAGACGTCTACTCTGCACTTACCCCGCCATCTCCACCCCGTCAGCACAGGCTCATCCTCGGCACCTCAAGGAACTCTGCTCCTCCTCCTCAGTAAACCCCAGAGCCCATGGATGGGCTGCCCTCCCTCCCCACTATATCCTCTCCTCTTTCCTCCTGAGTTAGTGTCCATCTGCCTGTCTCTCTTATACACACACACACACAGGTTCAGGAACTCAACCTTGTCTCCTCCATCCATTTGCCCCTCTTTATAAATTGATTGATTGATTGACTGATTGATTGAGACAGGATCTTCCTACATAGCCCAGGCTGCCCTGGAACTTGCCATCCCCCGCCAAGTGCTGGGATCCCAGGCATGCGCCCCTGTACCTGGCGGTCCACCTGCCCCTTTCTGCAGTTCCAGAACCCCAAAGCAGGCTCCTCCCACTGTGAGATATCCCCGTCACTCTCCTTCCCTCCCTCCCGCCGCCAAGCCCTCCCCTACCTCCACCCCTCTTCCCCACTGGTCTCTCCGCAGCCCCCTCTGCTCTGCAGGTCTTCCCGGGGACAGGCTCAGGCTGGCCCCTCTGCCCCTCTGTGCTTTGCTTTCTGCACCTGCTCCCAACTCCCCCTGGGCTGGAGGACCACGGTGCAGGTACCCACTGCCTGGCCCAGCAGAAGTGTGGTCCCACTGTGTGCCAGCTCCACAATCCTGCTGCTGACAGCAGGCACCTGGCCTCATCCTAGACAGCTCTGGTCCACGGTCGCCCCCCACATCCAATCACGGCCATGGGCTGCCGTTCCGCCTGCACAATCTCCACCAGAGCCGCTGCCTCTCTCTGTCCACACCCTACCCTCTGCAGCCTCCACCAGCCTGGACAGTTGGACAGCTGGACAGCTGGGGATCTTGAGGACAAGCAGCTCTCTGCTGCTCTTCCTCACAACGCCTGAGTGGCCTCTAGGTGTCCTCAGAATGAAGGTTACACACCACAACCCCCAAGGCTCTACGTCCCGCCCCTTCACTCCCCTCCCCAACATGCAGCCTGACTCTCCTGCCACCTCCCACCTCCTCTGCCTGGACCTCGATCCCGCCCCTTTAGCCCCTGAGGCAGCCTCCAGCTCCACGGGACACATCTTTCCCAAGGCTGGGGGGCGCCGGCCTCCATTCACCAACCCCAGGCTAAATCTCTTCTCTGCTCCTTGGCAGTCTATAGGAATCTTCAGCAAGCTATCACACTTGTAATTTCTTTTTATTTACCTACTTTTAAACTTTTATTTAATTTTATTTTTTGGCAGTACTAGAGACTGAACTCGGCCTCGTACTAGGCAGGCAATCTACCACTGAGTTACATCACTAGTCCTTTTTGAAAATTTTTATCTTGAGACAGAGTCTCTCTATGCAGCCCAGGTTGGCCTTGAACTCACTGTGTAACCCAGGTAAGCCTCGAACTTGCGATCCTCCTCCCTCAGCCCCTCAGCCTCACAAGTGGCTGGGATCACAGGCATGCACCACCACATCCAGTTTATAATTTCTTGAAGTCTCTTTCAAAAGGCTGCAGGAGATTGAAAGGAAGGGTCCCACAGTGTCAGTGAGTGCCTGGCCCAGAGCAGACACACAGAAACGGTAGCTTACAGCACTATCTGGACACCACAGCCAATCTAGAAACATTGTATTTCCAGCAAGGAGGAACAATGGCCTCACCTCCAGAAAAAGAGGCCACCTCGCCTCTTCCACTCGTCTCCACCCCAGCCAGGGAGTCCACCGTCGGGCTGGGTGCTGCTCAGCCTGTCTGGCCAGCTGTCAGAGCACGCACAGCACCCTGGGAACTCAGCAGCCCAAGCTCAAGGCCCACACTGGCCTCCTTGCTGGGCCACACAGAAAGGAAAAGCAACCCAGGCTGGAGTGCCGTGGGGCACACAGAAAGGAAAAGCAACCCAGGCTGGAGTGCCGGGAGCCCACACCCCAGCCTCTCTTCTGCCTCCTCCCTGTGGCTGCAGCATGGGCAGAAGAAGGAAGATGCAGCCCCCCATACCACCACCCTGAGCGGGCAGAGATAATACAAGTGTTCTGCAGCAAGGCCCAGGCACCCAGCCTCTTTTCTAATTTTATTTTAGGGAAAATGATACACTAGCACTCTAGCTGGTTTACTTAGGACTTTTCTTTGTTTTTTAAAGTTTCATTTAAAAAAGAATTCTTGCTGGGCAGTGGCACAGGCTTATAACCCCAGCAGTCAGGAGGCTGAGGCGGGAGGATCTAGAACTGAGGTCAGTCTGGGCTACATGGTAAGGCCCTATCTCAACAAAACAAAACAAAACAAAATAAAACAAAACAGAGCAAAATAAAACAGAACCCAAGCACACCATCCCGCAAAGGCAGTTCTCGGAGGCCTGGCAGGACCCAGTGCAACTTAATCAAGCCACACAGAGGCCCGAGTATGCTGCTTTAACCAAGGATGTGCTGAACCTGTAGATGTGCCCAGCACCAGGGAGAGAGGGACCACCCTGCCTGGCCTGGTTAATTCTAAGACACAAGTCCTGACAGTCTTTCAGATAGCTGACCAAAACAGTAAGACCGTCCAGCGTGCTGCTGTTTCTCCCCATCTGGTGGGGCCACATCTGCCACTCTTGAGCAAAGAGGACAAAGGAAAGGGGATGTTCTAGCCTCTGTAGAGCCAACCGCCCTGAGCCGGGGACACAGAGTGTCTCCCTCGGACCCAGCCTTGTCTGCAGAGGTGTGGGGTGGCTGTAGGAAATACGATCTACCACATTGATATCTCCGTAAGGGGAGAAGGCCACCTCCTCCAGGAAGCAAGAGAGGACAAGGGCTCAGGCCAGAACAACCCAAAGGCCCCATAAGAAGTTGGGGCAGAAGGCAGCTCAGGTTTTCCAGCCAGGGAAAGGAGGTGACAGGTGATGTGTGCTGGGAGCCGTGGGTGCTGCCTGGCCTTACAGCCGTGCCAGTGAGTATTGCCCCCCCCCCCAGGGAAATGCTCAAACAGAAAGGTGGCAACAAGTCAGGCACGGTGGCACACACCTGTAAGCCTGGCCTTTGGGATGCTGAGACAGGAAGATCACAAGATCGAAGCCAGTCTGAGCTGCACAGTGAGATCCTGACTCCAAAAAAACAAAGCCTGGGGATGCAGCTCAGTGGTAGAGAGCTTGCCTAGCAAGTATGGGGCCCTGGGTTCCATCCTCAGCAACTTAAAAGAGGAAAAAAGGCAGTAACATGCACGGAGGGACGAAGTGGGCCCGCAGGCTCCTGCCTCACCCTGTGCCCAGATCCAAAAATGACAAAAACTGCACTAGGTAGAGATTTATTTGGGCAATCATTTTTCCCCCTTCAATATTCACAGGTTACAAAACTGCCTCTGGGTATTAAACCCAGGATTAAGACATCAATTAAGTGAGGTCTGAATGCATCACTGATTAAAATAGTAGCGGGACGGAATGAAATATTTTCAAAATCAGGCTGTAAGCACCGATGTGCCAGCGTTGAATACAACCTACCTAAAGGGCCAGGAATCCCCTCTCTCCTGGGGATGAATGTGCCTGAAGTGGCTCTGCAGGAGCCAGGAGGGCGGGGCTCCAATACCACAGGGTCCCCCACCCCCAACGGCCCTTTCCCCACCTGAGACAGAGTGATACAAAGGACATAATCCCAGAGCAAGACGAGGGACAGAAAGGGAAAGGGCTGCGTGGAATACACAGCCTCAGGGGGCTCCATCAGTGAGTCCTCGCTAAGGAACCAGGGCCAGGCTCTGCTGGGCGCCAAGCCTGCCTGAGGTGGGGCTAGCAAGGCAGATGGCTGAGAGGTCCACACTGCACCCAGACCAGGCTCGGGCTGTGCCTGCCCCATGTCCCGATATACCAAGGACGTAGCACCTGCTTTGCCCATAGCACCGCCTCCTCCCTTGGGCTCACAGGTGCCCAGTGGGTAACTCAGAGCAGCACCAAGCTTGGCAGCTCTGTCTTCATTTTGCATCTGTCTCCTTTACCTTGGCCCAGATTCCTGCTCAACTCTGCACATCCACGTGCTAATCACTTAAGGAGTGTCTGTCTAAAAACTGGTGATGCCTAACCCGCATCATCCAGTTTCAACGCAATAGTCACAAAGATAAGAAAACCAAGGGGTGGGGCACACCCGCAATCCCAGCACTTGGGAGGCACAGACAGGAGGATGGGGAGGCTGAGCTTAGGCTACACATTGAGTTCAAGGCCAGCGAGGCTACACAATGAGATTCTGCCTCAACAAACAAAACGAAAACAGTAACTGAGGTATTGAACTGTCAGCTTTTACAATGCTCTGCTCCAGACTCCAGAACAGGTGCCCGAAGTCTCTAGTCTTTGTTCTAAACCGGCTGCATGCTGGGCCCATGTCAGTGCTTCTCTGCTACTCCATGACAGACTGCTTCAGGAGTGGGTTGCCAAGTCCTTCTCCCATTTTTTGCAGTGCTGGGGATTAAACCCAGGACCTCAGAGAGTATAGCACAGCACTACACCAACTAAGCTCTACCCCAGTCCCCCTAAATCTGAAGTCACCTTGGATTCCAGGAACAGTGGTACCTTGCAGACAGATCACCCCATGACGAGATCACTCCCTAAATGGAAACAATGGCCCCATGACTGAGAAGACCGAGAAACAGCTGGGCGCCGTGGCAAATGCTATAACCCCAGCAATGCAGGAGGCTGAGGTAGGAGGATCAGAAGTTCGAGGCCAGAGGCAGCCTGCCCCGCTTGGTGAGACCTTGCCTCAAAATATAACATCAAAAGGGGCCCTGACGTGCGGCTCAGTAGTGGAATGCTTGCCTAGCATGCACCAGGCCCTGGGTTCAAACACCTAGTACTACAAATAAATTAAGTAGTTAAAAACCGAGAGACTGAGGCTGCTCCACCCCCAAGGCAGGAGCAATCATCTCATGGGAACCGACTGTCACCTGAGGGGATAAGGACTTCTCCAGAGTCACCCTGCAGCAACAGGACTGTGACTTTAGCCAGCCAGACCACAGCTTCACCCAGCCTGCTCAGTGTCACATACCTCCCGCTCCTGCCTCAATTCTCTTTCTGTTTAAACCTACAGCCCACGTGGGCACCCAGAGCACAGGCTGGGAGGCTTAATCCCCACCTTCCCCACACAGCACATGGATGGAATTCCTCTCCTGCCCTCCACCAGTACTTTTCCACTTGATTTCTGGGGGGAGCAGCTGGGCCTAATTTGTTGGGACCCCGAGAGCCAGGCCTCTGGCCTTGGTCTCTGATAATAGCAATGCTCCCATGTCCCATCTCCTGCCTTCTGCCACACGATCCCTCTATTCACTCTCTCCTGAGACGCCCACTTTCCATGTGGTTTCTTTGTTAGCTGGAGGACCAAATGCCTATTCATTAAAACACAAGGGTTCCCAACCCTTGTGGCCTGCTTTCCACATCTGCACCAAGCAACTAGGTCACCACCTGTCCCTTTTGTTGTTGTTATTTGTGTGTTTTGCAGTACTGGGGAGTTGAACCCAGAGCTTCGCACGTCAGGCACGCACTCCACCACTGAGCTGCACCCCCAGCCCCTTTTTCATTTTTGATTTCGAGATAGGCTCTCACTAAGTTGTGCAGGCTGCCTTTGGCCTTGAACTTGTGATCCTCCTGCCTCAGCCTCCAGAATTGCTGGGATGACAGGTGTGTGCTCCAGTGCCCCGCTATGTATCTTTTCTAATTTGGGACATGTTGCCTAGGTCCTGGGGCACTTCTGCCCCAAGATCACCTGTGCTTTACCCTCTCCTATGCACCCAGAAGGTCTGGGATTTAGCTCAGTTGGCAGAGCACTGCACTGCAGTCTCTGAGGTCCTGAGTTCAATTCCCAGCACTGTAAAGATGGGAGAAGGACCTGGCAATCCACTCCCAAGAAACAGTCAGCCACTGAAAACCCTATGAGGGTCGTTATGAGTCGGATACCGACTCGACGGCACCTAACAACAACATGCACCCAGAAGGCAGGAGAGCAGAAATAGATGTGTTACCCCTCATGCTTAGCACATGCAGGACTTTCACTCTGTGTAATTAGCAAGGCTAAAACCAGCAAATGACTCAATTGAACAGTCTCTCATACAACCCCAGCAGGCCCGCAACTACGCTGACACACTAGCTCTTCTGTGGCACTTCCAGAGGCACTCAGCCAAACCCAAGGCACCTAGCTATTAGGTGGCAGGAAGGCATCTCCTTTTATTTCCTCCCCTGCCTCAGATTAATTTCATCCTCTGCAAAGTAGCAAAGTAGAGCCACAGCCTAAATTACGGAAGCGAGATGCCTGCTCTTATTAAGTTCCAACTTTTGACCTCGCCGTTCGAACTGCAATACCCTGTGCAAGCAGAGATGATCCGCGATGATCTCATGTTTGCGGGGAAGAGCACAGTCACAGAGGGCTTCACAGGAAATCAAAAAGGCACTGCGTGACAGAACCGAGAACAATCAAACAGTCACGCCAAGGAAAGGAGGGACAACCAAGCCAGAATGAGGAAGCAAGCCCCCTGAGATGGGAGGTGGAACCCCACATCCCCAGCCAGCTGCTGGGAGGGAGATGGGGGTGCTTGAGGCCAAGGAAACTTCGCTGCATGACGCCTGCTCTCTGGCCACACCACAGCCTGGCCCCAACTCAAGATCCATTCCGAGAGCCCTAGGCACCCCGGACTTCAGCGGAGCCAGGAGTGAATGGAAGAAAGGGTGACGGTCAGGCAGCCACCAGCCTCAGGGGGCTCCTCCACAAGGGCTGCAAGGGATTCTGGGGCCAACAGCCTAGGATCAACTGGCTTTTTCTTGAGCAAGTCACTTGTCTCTCTGTGCCTCAGTTTCTTCCTCTGTAGCATGGGAACAAATAGAGTACCTATGAAATATGAGCTCTTGAAACGAGGTGGCATGCCCAGTGCTCACCTTACAGTCCCCTGCACATGGGGAGTCTCAGCAGGGGCCAATGTTATTAAGACATGCAGGCACGTGAGTCATGGTCTCATTCTACCCTCACTCCATCGACCCACTTTGCAGATGAGAAAACAGAGGCTGGCAAATCTTCACGTCCTCCCTGTAAGTTGGGGATTACGACATCTCCATTTTACAGCTGATGCAGCTGAGGCTCAGAGAAGCTCAGCGACTTCCCAAGGCGCAAGGCTGGGGCTGTGCCTGCCTGGGTCTGAGCAGATGGTTCCCCCATGAGGCTTCCCTTCCACCGGGCCCAGGAGACAGCAGCCAAGGCATTAGAGAGCCAGGGGCCCCAGGATGCCACATTGGAATTTAGCGTCATGGAAAGCCAGCCTGCTCCAGGAAATGAGGGTCCTGCCTGCAGTGCCACTCAGAACCCTGCTTCCAGTTACAGGGGGCAGGGCGGGAACAGTGGCTGCGACAGGCCCACCAAGAGCAACTGAACCATTGCAGAGACCAGGATGGTGCTATCAAAGCACAGCCCTGAGGCGGCGGGGACAACGTGACATTTCTGAAATCGTTCTGCTGCCATCAAATGCCAAATAAGTCCTCTCTGCGGCTCATTTTAATAAAGCCGAGAGGTATCCTTATAAACTTGGGCTTCACTGGGGAGCTGGGAAATGTCACGAGAATTAAGGTGCGCTTGCTCCCCCATGACGGGCTGATGGCTCATTCCTCAGGCGGACACTGGAGTGCGCAACGCAGCTGTACTCTCCAAGGTGGCCCCACTGTGAGCGACCAGGAGGAAAGTCACAGTGAGGCAGCCCGGGGGACAGGGATGTGCGCTCAGTGGCCCTGTTCTTCAGCCACGTGGGGGCTACAGAGAGCCAGGCATTTGTTACTTGACACAAATAAGAGGCGGCAGCCGGGGACTTGAAGAACACAGCTCCCCTCATCACGAAGTGCGTGGCTGACAGGTGCAGGGCTGGGCTGCCCTGAGCTGGGGTGGCCTCCTGGCCTCCACCTCTGTGGAGGGTCAGTGGTGGTGCCTGCTGGCGGCTCTCAGATCTCCACCTTCAGCTCAGCCCTCCCGCTGGCAGCTGCCTCCCACTCAGCTCACCCCAGACAAGTCCCAGGTCCGCCACAGCACCTGCCTCTCCCGGTGGTCCCCATCTCGGCGATGCACTACCTGGTTGGTAAGGACAAAAGCCATCACAGCCAGTCCCTCCCAGGAGCCTTCCCCTCCACCACCACCTACCTTCCGGGTCGTCACTCCACCCCTCCCCAGACGCCTGGACCCCTGCATCAGCCTCCACGCTAGCCTCCTGTGTCCACTCTTGCCCTCCAGCCGCATCTGCAGCTGGAGGCCAAGAGGACTTTTGGAAATGTAAACCCCATCTCGCATCCTCCTGCCAAAGCCCTTCAAGGATTTGCCTCCTTCCCATTCCTCTCAAGACAAACACAAAACCGACAGCAACACTGGCCTAGACCCCTGGTTGCTCCGGCCCCCCTCAGGCGTGGAACACAGCAACACATGGCCACCACCTCTTCCGTGGTCTCGCTGGACAAGTGGTCCCTCGGCACTAGATCCCTGCTGCCCCGCCCACTCCTGTACCTCCCCTAGCCACCTCCCGCTCGTCTTCTGGACACAGCGTCGCCAAGCTCCACAGGCAGGCAGGAAAACGTCAGCAGAAGACTGCGGATCAGGCGTAAGGCGTCTGCACAGCTCCCAGTCCAGTGACGAGGTGACAAAGCCCTGCCTTGCCCCTCTCCTACTTCTACAATGAGCGCAGTCAGGCAATGCAGAGAAAGCTGCTGCTGCTACCAAAGAGCGACTCAGGGCCAGGAAGGAACCCGCAGGCACGTGAGAGTCAGAGGACCATGGGCTGGGCATGCGGAGGCCACACCCAGCTTGAAAAGGCATGGCCTACAGCCACCTGACATAAACCCAACGCATTGCAGTGAGGGTTGCCCAGGGAAGCAAGCACGCAGCAGAACGCACAGAGCAGGGTGCCACCCTGCGCAATGTGAGAAATGTGGGTTCCCTTCCTGCCAGCGGTTTGACGTGGTCTTTACCTCTGCATTTTTCACTATCTACTTTCTAGCTGTCTGCAGCGATAGCACCCTGGCGTCCCATCCTGCCTGATCTTGGAAGCTAAGAAGGGTTGACCTGGTGAATCCTTGGATAGGAGACGGCCTGGGAACACTGCGTGCTGCAGGCTAGAGAGAAGGACCTGGCAACCCACTCCCAAAACAATCCACCAGTGACAACCCTGTGAATAGCATAGACACACTGACAACAGTGCTGGGCATGGCCCAGCACCAGGGAGGGTTTCGTTCTGTTATACATAGGGTCGCTGTGAGTCAGACCAGATACAAGGGCACCTGACACCAACAACCACTTTCTAGCTACCTAGCTTACTTCGGGTCGTTTTTCGTTTTGGGGCATTTTGCTTTGTTTTGTTTTTGAGACGGGGTCTCACTTGGCTGGCTTCAAACTCACTATGTAGTACAAAGAGGCCTCAAAATCGAGATCCTCCTGTCTCAGCCTCCCAAGTGCTAGGATTACAGGCATGTGCCACCATGCCCAGCACCTGTAGGAGTTTTTAAAAGCTGGAAAACAAAGGAAATGATAAGAGAAATTAATTGATATCCAAGTGAATCACGCCCTTTTCAAAAAATACCAACCAACTTTTGGGGGGAATGTTATCCCAAACAAAAGAGAAAAGGCCACAGGAGGAAGTTCTGGGGCCTGGCTTTCTGAACGGCGTGAGCAGAAACAGCAGAATCTCCCCTCTCCGTGCACTGAGCGCAATAATCAGCCAAGGTGGCCACAGGCCATACTCACCACTCCACAATCTCCGGGTGAAGAATGGTATTGTTGACGTTGAAACTACAGAGAGAAAATAAACCGAGCTCATTAGTTCAGCGGCCCCTCGCGCCCCGGGAAGCAGCACCTCACTCAAGACAAATACCCCATGACTGAGGGAGTGCCCTGACCTTTTAACCGCCTGACTCCCTGCCTGGCAGAAGGCCTGCTGCTCACTTCCTGCAGATGCGGCAGCCTGGGTCACCTGGTGACCAACCTTTGTGGCTGCCAAACACCACCGCCCATCCCCACAGGGCACCAGGAGAGCCTCTGCTGTCAGGTACACCAAAATATACATAAAGGGAGGACCAGAAAGGAAACTGAGAAAGACAAAGGGGCAGAAAGAATATGTGAAAAAAAAATAATGGCTGAAAATGTCACCAACTTCATGAAAAACATTAATGTACATATCTATAAAGCTCAATGAACTCCAAGTAAGATAAATTCACACATAGACACATATTCAAACTGCCAAAGTCAGTATATAGATGACTCCTGCTTATACTACTGATTTCTTCAATTTTATGATGGGTTATTTGGGCTGTAACAAGCAATATCCATACTTAAATGGTTCATCTCATAATTTTTTTACTTTATACAGGGCTTTTGGGTATGTAACCCCACTGTAAATCAAGAAGCATCTGCACCTTTCAAGCACAAAAGAAAAGCAATTTATATACGAGGCATCGCTGGGTCCGTCTCCTAAGCCTACAGCACCTGGTATTCCCAGGTGGTCTCCCATCCAAGTACTGACCAGGCCCGGCCCTGTTTAGCTTCCGAGATCTGACAGGATTCACCTCCACAGTGGTACAGCTGCAGGCCATGTATACACACAGACACAAAGAAACACACAGACACAGAAAATATACTCAGAGAAACACACACACACACACACACACACACACACACACACACACACAACCAAAAGACAGTGCTGACAAGTCTCACTTTGGGTGATGATATTCAGATTTTCCCTATTTTTGCTTCTGTGCCAGCAGTGCTTTCTATGATGAATATACATTCATTATGTAAAATAACAAAAGCCCACCAGGCTTGTGAGGGTGTGGGGGACTGCCCTAGGAGCAGAAGGTAACTTCCTGGCCAGCTCTAAACAGGAGGGAGACAGTGAAAGGTGAACAGGGTGGGCCTGACCCTGGTCCGGGCCTCTGGCCTCCTCTGTGGAGTTTCTAAGCCGATCCAGGAGGCAGGCGCCTCCCCTCTTCTTCCCTCATTATGGGGCTGGGGCCCAGTCTCCCCTCAAGGAGATTTTCACGGGTTACAATGTGAAACCAAATCCTAAACATTAACTTGATATGCAAGTTAATAGGAACCAGACAGCCACGGTCCCCAAACCACAAATTGGCATTTTGCTGTAAATCATCAAGTTTAATGACATCCCTCTACTTCCTGGGTTTTAAAATTCACATCTTTGAATATTAATATTACTGCATTAACAACCCCCGAATTCAGCATTTCGTATTTAAGTGCTTATTTAAATGGAATTAATTTGTAACCAATTGTCTTCAAATATGCAAGGCAATTTAAGTAAATGCCAAAAGATAAGAAATATGCTTGTCCAGAATAATCAGCTGATGGGAAATATGGACCACATTTCTCTCTCAGACAGCAGCTCAAAACAGAGTCCTCTGTTCACTCTGTGCCCTCCTGGGACTCGTGGCACAGACTCTGCCAAAGCCTCCTGCCAGGGGGCACCCCTTGCTCAGTGCTGTGAGCTTGATGGATGGGCATGCCCCATACCTCTAGACCCTCTCTCTTCCTTTGTGGTCGGTGTCCCTGACTCAGGAAAATCTGCCCTAACATCGTTCCTGAGATGCTAACAAAGGCCCATCATGTGCTTGGTGGACACATGCTGCCCGCTGTCCACAGGTAGGACTCCCAGGTTCTCTTTACCGCTCAGCTGCCCTCCCCATCTCAGCTGCTCCCAGCCCTGGCCCACGGACCAGCCCCCAGCATCCCCTCACCAGGGCCTGGCCCCACTCACCTACCCCCCCACTCCCTTTAGTGGGGTCTTCTCCTTCCCAGCCTTCCCTGGAACTTGTCCCTCCTCCAATCAGGCCAAGCATGGAGCTGTGGCCTGGGCCAGACGTCACGCTCAGCACCAAGATGGCATGGATGGTCCCCAGCTGCTCTCTGCCCCATCATAATCCCAGCAAGCCATCGCCCCTGTTAGGCTTTGCCCCAGGACCCTGGGAGATCTCCCTGCCTCTGCCTCCCGCTTCCCTCTGCTCCTGTCCTCCACTGTGACCACCGCCTCGAGACCTGGTACATTCCCTGCTGGGGGCTGCAGGTCCTGGGAGGCTGAAGGCAGTCAGAGGCCAAGGCTGAGTCCACCTGGGATGGACCCCAAGGCAGACGACCCCGAGAAGGTCACAGGCCAACTACCCAGCTGGTCTAGAACCCAGAGGGTCTGGGACCAGTGGGCAGCTGAGGCCACAGCCAGCCCCTACCCACTGTGGGCCAAGGGAAAAGGCGGCCTGGGAGGCCCGTCAGGACGAAGCGAGAGGCTGAACCTGGACTTCCGCTATGGCGGGAGGTCACCCAGCAACCCAACATGGAGGCATTCCTGAGAACTTGAAAAGGGCCCAAAGCCAAAGTTCCAAGAGTGAGGAGCCTCATCGGGTGAGAGAGACACCGTCGGGTGATGAGGACAGAGCAGCTGAGCACTGGAAAGTAGGACGACAGCGAGATTCATCTTGCTTAGGAAACAGGCTATTATTATCCCGCAAACAGCTGGAGACGCGTTAAGTAGGCAGTGAATACGGTCAGGAGCCTCGGTGGCTCTCAAGGTCAAAGTCTCTTCCCAAGTGGTGGCTCTCAAGGTCAAAGTCTCTTCCCAAGTCCAGCACAGACGCTGGGGGTGGCAGAGGTGAGGTGCTGGATGCCTGGGTGGGTGGGAGGCAGAGGGCTGGGCTGCACCCAGGGCCCGGGGATACAGGCACGACTTTCTGCAAGGAGGAGATGGGAGGCCACAGGGAGAGGCCAGGGCTCCCAGTCAGTGCCCGAGGAAGGCAAGGAGGGGGACAGACACCTGCCAAAGGCTCCTGACCCAATGGAGCCACTGCAAGGGTGAAATTATACAGTGAGACGCAAGGCCCAGAGAGAGCGGGCGTGTGGGGGCCAGCTGGCCAGGGGAAAAGGAGGGAGGGGGGACTCCACACAGGCTGGGGACCCCAAAGCAGAGACAGGCACAAGGGCTCTCCCCACGTCAGAGACCCCGACCAACAGCCCATCAGGCGGATGTGGAAAGGAATCCAGGCAGCACCTGGTATCAGGGGTCATCTCCCAACCCAGCCACGCCCACCAGCCCTGGGGCCTGGGAGCAACGGGGTCAACCCCCTCACCCCCAGCTGGCCCGAGCCACACGTCACAGAGGATGCAGCACGGGTGTCGGGGGAGAGGGGCACCAGTAAGGCAGCCCCAGGCCCTCTGGAAAAAGTCTCCCAATGCCACAGTGCAGATGCCTCGGAGCTCTTGGGAGGGCTGTGGGGGCTGCAGGGGGTGAAGGGACAGAGGCTGGGGTCCTAGTAAAGAGGGAGAGGGTGGGGTTCACAGCAGCGAGTCCTCCCGTGGGGTGGGCGAAGCCCTCATCTGGGGTGGGCGAGGCCCCCAGTGACAGTGCTGGCAGCCCTGGGGCAGCCTGGGGCTCTCCTGCCCCTCTCGGTGGCAGTGCTCAGAGCAGCCAGCAGAGTTCCACCTCGGAGGCCACATCCTGCCACGCCACCCACCGGGCCTGCTCCACGGGACAGCTCTGCACCCCCTGCAGCAGAGATGTCTGGAGAGGGCAAACAGAGAGGCCACAGCGAGATGTGCGCAGCTCACTGTCACCTGGGAACCTGGCAAGCAGCCATGTTGGCATCTGCCTGGCCCACTGCCAAGATGGGGAGACTGAGGCCCACAGAGCAGTGGGATCTGAACGGAGTTTGCTGAGGGTAAACTGTTACTGTGCGCTAGCCCTGTGCATGCTCTGGGGGAGCGAGGTCTCAGCTCCGTGGTACACATGGGGGGCCAAGGTCAGAGAGCCGGTCAGCGAACCCACCACCAGCACACCCTGCCCAGGAAGCAGAGCTCCGGGAAAGATGGTCTTGAGGTGTGGGGTGCGGAAGGGGAGCACAGCCCTGGGGAGCAGGTGCCTGGCAGTGCTGGGGGCACATGGGGAAGCCCGGCCCCACCCCAATCAAGGGCCTCAGGAAAGACAGCGAGTCCACGCTCAGAATTTCAACCAGCTGAGCTAATCACCATCAGGCCGCTTTAGGCAAACTCCCAAGAGGACGCAGAGATTTGCGCAATGAAAAGAAGCAAACCCAGAACCCGCTCCCCCTGTCCCACAGGTCTTATCACTGGGGGAAGCGATACATATTCATGAGCTCATAATCCTTTCTAATCACCCCTACATCGCACATATGCAGATTCCAGATTCCCACAGCTCCAGCTCATACATAATTATGCTCGGTCCGCCAAAGGACAACAGCGCCAAAGGACAACAGAGGTTGCGGAGGCTGCAGAGGATGCGTGGTGGGGGAGGGGGTTGGGGGCCCTAGGTTCAGGACCATGGCTGGGGGCTGTTCACTGCCCACGCTCAGAGGCCTCAGGGAGCCAGGGCCTCCCCTCTAGGGCTCCTCTGTAGCTGCATCAGCCCAGCCACGAAGGCCCCCAGCCTGGGGACACGTGCAAAGCTGGCAGGCAGCACTCTCCCGGAGCCACAGGGTAAGGAGTGACAAAGAGACAGAGGACATCTGCCCTTTTGCCTAGAAAGGGGAACGGCTTCCCTAGCAGGGCTTGGGGGCTCAGCCTAGAGCTAAGTTGGGAAGCGAGGGCAGTCCAGGGGGACAGTACCCGAGTCTGGGACAGCAGGGGACATGGGAAGCTGCTGACAGCTGAGTAAGACAGGTTTGTGGTCAGGCTAAGAAGGGGGCATAGGGTGTAGGCTCTGAACAAGGACTGCAGAGCTCAGAGCTGTCTCCAGAAGAAAAATGGGGCCACACAGCAATTCCAGGCCAGCCTGGACTACACAGGGAGCCCCTGTCACCAGAAATGAAAAAAGAAATGAGGAAACAACTGTGCCCGTGCCAGGCGAAGAAGTGGAACGCAGGAGGGGCTCAGTCCTTCAGGGGAAAGGCAGGGTGAGCTCAGGCGAATTCCCTCTCTGAGTGCCCCCTGCATGCGCCCAGTCAAGCCCATCTGTAGCATCCGGTAGCTCAGGCCATGTGTAGCCTTGGGAATGGAGAGCCGCGCGGGTGCAGGATGCAGATGCCACCTTGGGGCCCGGGACTCACTTGCTGATGCCCTCGAAGGAGGCCTCCCTGCAGATGCTGCCGCTGTCCGTGTTGACACCACGCTGCGGAGGGAGAGGAGGTGTGAGCAGACATGTCACACGAGGGCCACACGCATCCCTGGAGGCTGCCAGGAGGCCCTCCCTCCTCCAGCCCGGCCAGGGCAGGTGAGAATGGGGGCCACCCCAGCCATCAAAGCCTTCCCCTTCTGCCTGTCCCTGACAAGCGAGCCCCCGGCTGTGTGACTCCCAGCCAGGCCCCAGAGCAAGGCCCTTGGCTCCGCTGCAGCTTGAAAAGCAGAGGAAGCCAGGACCCCAGAAACCAGAGCATCCCAGTCACACAAGGCACAGGGCTGGATGGGTCCAACCTCTCTGTGACACCAGCCAGGTTGCTCAGGCCCCACCAGAGCCGAGGGAGAGATTCAGGGCCCAGGACCGCCCCCGACCACAAATCTGCTTCATCTCTTCTGCCACACACATGCTTCCAAAGACAACAGCCTGCCCTCTGTGTCTGTGGCTGCTTCACCCAAGATCCAACCAACTGCAGATCAAAAACACTTGAGGACACATCGGCTGTACTGATCATGAACAGATATTTTCTTTTCTTTTAATTTGCAATGTTTAACTTAGTGGGTCTCATTATGACACTTCCACGTGGGCATTCCATTGTACATGGCTCACGTTCACTTCCCCTTGCCCTCATGACATTTCCTTGTCATCATTCCCTAAATAAATGATGCGACAACTTTTGGCATAGTGTGTCGGACACTACACGGTTATCCAGGGATGGTTTACAGCATATGGAGGAGGCGCATAGGAGATATGCAAATACTATGTCATGATGTCCCCGCCGATCTGTCAGCGGCCCCTGCTGTGGGGGCTCTCGTGCTGCTGTGATACTAAAAGCTATGCCAGATACCAGCAGGGCCACCTTTGGTGGACAAGGTTTACCTGAGCTTCCAGACTAAGGGGAGAAGGACCCAGCAGCCCCTTCCTGAAACAATTAGCCATTGAAAGCCCTATGACTATCAGAGAAGCACTGTCAGTTATAGTGCCGTAAAATGAGCCCCCAAAGCTGAAAGGCATTCAAGAGATGACTGAGGAAGAGTTTCCTCCTCACAGTAGTTGTTAGGTAGTGTCAAGCTGGGTCTAACTCATAGGGACTCTATGCACAACAGAATGAAATAGTCCCCGACACTGTGCCACATCTGGCACTATGTCAGTGCTTCTTTGCTATTCATAGGGTTTTCGATGGCTGATTGTTTCAGGAGTGGGCTGCCAGGTCCTTCTCCCAAGCCTACAGCATCTGGTATTTCCAGGCAACTCCCATCTAACTACTAACCAGGCCAAACTCTTCTTAGCTTCTGAGATCTGACAAGATTGGACACCCAGGTGGTATGGCTGTAGACCCTCAAAGTAGAGCTGACCTTAAGGAAGGGAATGGAGTAAATCCTCTGAGGTCCTGTTATTGATGTGGCCTGACTCAAAATGAGAATAAAAACAGTGGGTGCAACACTGGGCTCAAACTTAAAAAGACCATGTGCATGGCAGTGTTGAGTAGCATTTCATTGTGTTGCACATAGGGTCGATATGAGTCGGACTCAACTTAATGACAGCACCCAACAAGCAAATATGCCATTATATATAAGGGATTTAGGCACCTGTAGAGTTTAGTATCCCCAGGGGTTTCAGGAACCAAACCCCATGTATACCAAGGGGCAGTTGTGCTGTCAAATCTGGCCCCTCAGGGATGCGGTAGGACCCACATCAGACAGGACCACTGTGAAGTTGAACTCTCCCCCTCTCCTCTTCCTAAGTGTAAGGAGACTCCACATGGAACTCAGACACAAGCAGAGACAAAATGAGGGGCTCAGAGAAAAACGTGCCACCCCTGGCCTTCTCAAGAGCTTCAGGCTGATCACCATCTAACTGAACATCCACAGAAAACACGATAGCCCATCTCTGACAGCCATCACAGAATGGCATCTTTCTTCTTAGCCATCAAAACAGGAGAGCAGAATAAACAGACAAAGTGAAAAAAGAAAAAGAAGAAAACAAAACCCCCAAACCCGAAGACCCACTCCTATTACAACCAGTTCACAACAGAGAGAGAGGCTATTCTGGGAGGAAGAAGAGCTGCGGAAGATGCTCCCAAGGTGACAGAAGCGCAAGAAGTCACACCCCACAGCGGAAGTGCCCTGGGGAATGCCTGGTAACAGGAACCCAGGCTCTGTCCCACAGCCCAGCCATTTGGAGAGCAGATGCCAAAGCTGTGTTTTTCAAATTCTATTAACCAGAGGGACACAGGGTAGGAATAAAGTGACACTCCACACTCACAAAGCCTCGAGCTCAGCTGCAGACGACCGGATCTTCCAGTCCTATCTGAACCCTGGGTGTGTGAGCAGTGCAACAGAGCGTAGCTCTCGCCTGCTTCCTGTCCTTTCTGTCCTTTCTTCCTCCCTCCCTTCCTTCCATGAGACAGTGTCTCACCAGGTAGCCCAGGCTGGCCTGGAACTCGTTCTGGAGCAGCGGGTGGACTGGCCCTCTCGACCCTCCGGGCCGAGCCTCAGAGTGTCAGGATTACGGGTGTGCACCCCCACACCCAGCTTAATCCTCTTTATCCCCTCCCCATGTCAGTGGGGGCAGGTGGCTCCCCAAAACCCCTCCCCAGCACCAAACACTGCCCGGTCCTGGACACCAGCCACTTACCAAAGTGAGGAGGACAGAGGGGTTCTGAGATGTCAGGACACTGGCGATCTGAAAGACCAGAAAGAAAAGCCCACTTTAGAGCAGCCACGAAGCAGCCTGTTGGAGACCACGGCACACGTTACATAGCAGCTGGGACTATGGCCCCCCCACCCATAGAAGCTAAAGGACTTCTGAATGCCATCCAACTACAACGCAGTAGAGAGGGCTTCACACCTAAACCCAGCCTCCAACCCACCATGCGACCTGCCTCTGGGCACCACACACAGCCCTGGTTGCACATGGCTCCAGACCCATCTGCTCTCCAGGGCCAGCACCTGTGCCCTCCTGCCAAGTCCTTCCTCAAAGTCCCATCCCGTGAGGCACGGGCCCCCCAGCCTCCGCTCCCCAGGGCAGACACCTCCCTCTCTGTCCCCCATGTTTCTCCTGGGCTAAGGTGTTGGCCTTGCCCAACCCTACCGTTTGGCTCCCTCCCCAGCTCTCCCCTGGCACCCTGAGTGAGCACCCCACCACTCACCTCCCCATGCCTCTGCTTCGGCCCTTGCCTCAGCTGTGCCGTCATTTGAAACCCCCATCCCCCTCAGGAAGGTTCAGGCCCGCCCTGCTCTACTCCCTCCCTGGGCGTCACACATCCCCTGGCCACGTGCCATCACACAACATCACCACTGACACCGGAACCCCAGGGGATCGGCCACGCTGTGGGGATCAACCCTGCCCTCCCCCACACCCTGCTACACACCCTGCTATGTCTCATCCCATCCCACCCTAAGCTCTGTGACACCCTCAACACAGAGGAGAGCAAAGAGGAAGTGTCATCCTAACAGACGGAGCCGTCACCACCATCCTCCTCGCTGCGCATATTTAGCGTGGACACTTTGATGAGCTGACATATGCATATACACCCTTTTCAATCGGGCCATGCTCCCAGAGAAAAGCTGGAATACACTGGAAACTAGAAAAAGATAAAATGCACCTGCAATTCCATCCCCAGAGACTTTTAGCTCTGCACATAAAAACACAGTCTGTGATGACATTTGGATCACATGAAATTACATGCTTCGCTTATTTCCTGTCATTAAATGTTCTTCAACATGCAATTTTTAGCAGTCACAACTGTGGGGAGGGGAAATATTCAATACGACTTTGATTACGGCTCCTGCCAGGCATCCTCCACACACCATCTCTTCTAGCCATCCATGACGATGCTGCTATGAGCATCCAGGTCTCAAGTGAGAAAGGCTGTGGGTAAGAAAACTTCCCCAAGTTCACGGCTGCTGTTGTTAGGTGCCTTCAGGAGTCGAGTCCGACTCATAGCGAATGGAGGTACAACAGAACAAAAACATTCCCTGACATAGTGCCAATAGCAGGCTTCTCTGCTATTCATAGGGCTTCCAATGGATGATTGTTTCAGGAATGAGCTGCCAGGTCCTTGTCCTATTTATTGTAGTGCTCGGGATCCAATTCAGGGCCTCAGAGCATGCACAGCAAGTGAACTAAACCCCAGCAAAAGTCAAGAACTAGCAAAGCCCAGATTTGAACCTGTGGCTATGTAGCGCGCGCTCTCTCTCTCTGCAGGGTGTGTGTGTGTGTGTGTGAAATTGGGGGAATGGAGTTGAATCCAGGGCCTCATGCACGCTTTGCAAGCACTCTACTACTGAGCTGCACCTCCAGCCCATTTTTAAACTCTTTAATTTTGAGATGAGTCTCACTATGCCACACAAGCGGCCTCTGGCTTCAAATTTGCAATCCTCCTGCCTCTACCTCCTGAGTCACTGGCATTATAGGTTTTATTGAAAGAGCGTCTCACTGCACTGTGTACCCCAGGCTGACCTCAAACTCTCAGTCCTCCTCCCTCAGCCTCCCGAGAGCTGGGATTACAGGTGTGTGCCACCATGTCTGGTTCACAGACACAAAATTATTTCTGACGAGTAGATATTATAAACAATGCTGTGCTGAACATCCTGGCTGTAAGGCTTTATTTCCTTAAAATTTAATTCCTTAAAATGTTTATTTCCTTAAAAAAAAATCAAATGACATCGTTGAACTGCTGAGTCAAAAGCCATATACTCTCTGTCAAGGCTGAAATGGCAACAGCCAAGTGACCCTCCAGATGCAGACCAACCACCCTCCCATCAGTGTCCCTGAAGCTCCATCTTCCTGAATCCCTCGGCCTTTGTGTTGTGCAAACAGGAGGCCTGGCAGTCCCTTCTGCACCCCTGGCCCCTCCTAGAGGAGAGCGGGGCTCATTAGCACAGAGAGCCGTGTATGTTGGCCCCGGGCGTGCTGTTCTGGTGACAGGAAGGGTGTACATTCATCAGCCCACAACGATTCCGTCAATTACCGCAGCCGGCTCAGGCAGCGCGGGCACTGGGGGATTGTATCTGCTATTGTCCTTGGGAGAGAGCTGGATAACAAATGTGCGGCCTGATGGTTTTTCTCTCCCAACGACTCTCCAGACGCACTGCTCAGGAATAATGGAGGAGCGGGCCGCCCTCATGGTGCCGCCTGACGATCAAAGGGACGGGGCGGGAGCCCAGGGCAGGCTCTGTGCCTGGGAGTCCTGGCAGGGCGGTGTCTTTCATTGATCACAGCTGCTGGAGCAGGCCTGGGTTACCTCTGCGGCTGCAAAACCTCTCCTGCTGGACAGCTCCATCACCTTCCCTGTGGAGACCCACGAGTGGTATGCTCATCAGCACACCCTGCTTAGAGGCCGGGCCTCAAGAATTAGGGGCAAGAGACAAGGCTGCCTGTCACAGGCTCCAGATGAAGTCCCAACGCACAAAACAGCGTGATTCCGGCAACCCAGGGTCTCGCTTCCATGGAGCGGAGGCCACTGGGGACCCATGAGCTCTGCCCAGCCAGGCTGGGACATGTCCCTGCCATGCTGCTGGCCACAGCCAGCATCGATGTCCCAGGCAGCCTGGCCTCTCCGTCAGGTTGAGGTGGGTGGGCACCTGAAGAACTCCTCAGAGCCCCAGGGGCACAGACTGGGCCATGGGGCAATCATAGGTGTGCTATGGGCACCTCACACACTCCCCTAACCAGGACTCCCCCCAGGCCTGCGGACCCTCTCCACAGAGCAATTAGAGGGCGGCTTCTGCCCTGTGTGCATGGAGGCTCTTGGAAATAAGCCAGCCCTTACGGCAGTCTCTGGAAACTGAGTGCACGCCAGGGGCCTGCGATACTTTGAAAATCTGCCACTGTTTCTAAAATGTAAAACATCACGAACAACATGTGTGCGCCGCTACTCTTGAGTGATCGGACCACACAGCAGCCCCAGGCCAAGGTCCTGTGGAGCAACAGCCCCTTCAAAAGAGAGAGGCTCTCCTGGTCCCACCCCAGCCTGACCCCACAACTCCCAGAGGCCTCCCACGCTGCGTCCAAGGTGCAAGCAGCACCCACACTGTGCTGCGGGGGCTGTTTCCCTCACACCCACCCTGCCTACATCTGAGTGACCAACCCTGGAACCTTCAGACGCCTGCCCAAAAGGGCTGGGTGCCATGGCGCACACTGGGATTCCAGTGAATCGGGAGGCTGAAGCTAGAGGACCATGAGCTTGAGGCCAGAGGCAGCCTGTGCAACTTAAAGCCTTGTCTCAAAATAAAAAAAAAAAAATTAAAAAGGGACTGGGGGCCAGCATCTGTGAGGCCCTGCATTCAACGCCCAGTACTGCTAAAAAACCCCAAAATGAAAAAACCTGCCCAGTACCACAAAAGGAGAGTGAGTACACAAAATGCACCCCTACCCCATCAGCTCCCAGTCACGCACAGACACAGCAGCCTTTGCACGGGGCCTGCCTGTGAAGCAATGCCACAAATCCCCTCCGGGGGGGTCTCCTGAGCGCCACCTTCTGAAGGGGACTGCCTTCTCCATAATTAAACCCAGGCTCCTCTGTGAGAAGGGGGCTAGAGAGCCAGGGCTGCTGTCTTGGACACCTGCATCTTATGTGACACCAAGTGCCCAGCCGTGGCCAGGACGCACTCCCTTTCCCTCTTTTAAAGAGACCAGAGTCTGCTGTTTGCTGCCTGTGATTTGTTAAGATGGCTAAGGCTGCCCAAAGAGAGATGGGGCTGAGCACCAAGCTGGCCCAGGGATCGCCCCTACCTAAAGGGCTTCCTGTTGCCTCCCATAACACAGCAGCGACCAGGAAGCACCTCTCGCAAGCAGCTTGGTCCAGCGGTTCACACCTCTTAGCAGAACCATTTTGAGCCAGAAGAAATCAAGGCACTTGGGAGCCAGTGTCACCTCTACGGAAGGGTCCCGCAGAAGCCCTCTCATTCCCCACAGGACAAGTGTAGGCCTGGAAGGCACAGCCTCTGGGGTCAGAAGGTCCTGGGGTCACCCCAACACCACCCTCCCCGAGCTGTAGGGCACTGGACAAGGCCCATTCCTGCTCAGCCTGGGGTTGGAGCTGTGGCTGGACAGGGGACAGGGTAGGAGGGACAGGGCCCATATAAGCCATGCTGCCAGGATGCTGCCAGGACCTACAGGTGCTGCTCCAGAATGAAGCACCTGTCCCTGTTACTATGAAGCCCTGCTCAGTGGCAGAGCACTCTCAGAGTACACGCAAGACCCTGGGCTTTACCCCTAGTCCTGTGCAAAGAAAAAGAACAGCAGTCACAAGGGTCAATAAAGCTAACCAACGATGCACTCCAGAGCCCTGAAGAGATTCTGTTCTTCAAACTCTACTGAAGTCTTCATTTAAAATTCTGCCTTATGGTGCCGGTGCAGTGGTGCACACCTGTAATCCAGGCAACTTGGAAGGCAGAGGCAGGAAGATCACAAGTTTGAGTCCATAGGCAGCCTGTGCCACTCAGCAAGACACTCATTCAAAAAACAGGAAAAGGGTTGGGGGTGCAGCCAGTGGTACAGCACTCACAAAATATGTGTGAGGCCCTGGGTTCAACACTCAAGTATCACAAAGGAAGGAAAGAAGAAAGGGAGGGAGAGGAAGGAAGAGAAAAAGGAATGAGAAAGGAGGGGAGAGAAAGGGAGGAAGTTAGGAAAAAAGGGAGGGAGGGAAGGAAGGAGGAAGGAGAGGGCAAGAGAAAGGAAGGAAGGAAGGGAAGAAGGGAAGGAGAGAGGGAAAAAGAGAGAGAAAGGAAGGAAGGGAGGGAAAAGAGAGAGGTACATAAATAAATAAACAAACACATTCTGCCTTAAGCCTGGGGAAGGCTGGTCTGTGTAGCTGTCACTGTACACTATCATTAAGGACTTCCCTGTCCTGACACTTGAGACTTCCTCTCCTGCCTGGCATTTGGAGACCAGCTCTCCTCCCACTCCCCTGAAATCAATGCACACAGAGCTGAATTTTCCCCCAGTTATAAAGACAAAAATGCCAGCTGCAGTCCAGAGACAGCTCTGACTTGGCAGGGGAAGCATGGCCAGGGCAGGAAGCGACCCCAGGTCCCTGACACAGGCCCCTCCCAGCTACTCCCTCCAGGTCACAAAGGGTAGTAACACTAAGACGCACTTGATGGGATGGGGATACACCTGCCAAAGGAGAGGATCCAGGACAAAACTAGGGGGCTGGGCTGAGGTCAGAGGTGCAGCGCTTGCCTAGCACACGTGAGGCCCTGGGTTTGAACCCCAGCACTGCCAGATAAAGAAGAAAACTGGAGATAAGAATGAGCAGGTCCCTTCCGCTCTAGTGCTTAGAAATATAAAGTGGCAAGTGACCTCATTAACACCAAGTGAAAAAACGTCCAGTCCATTTTAGATCCTATGCACAAAGAGACCAGTAAGTCTCTGCATATTAACAGACTCGAAGGTGCATGGATCACCCTCAAATCTTGCTCCTGAAACCACGTCACAGAGGAGCCATCAAAAGCTGCCTCTGTCTCTGTGGTCCAATCGGGCAGAAGACTCAGCAGACACAGTCCCCGTGGTCAGTGGACATGGATAGTTCAGACATGGCAGACATGGTCCCCATGGTCAGTGGACATGGATGCTTCAGACATGGCAGACACGATCCCCATGGTCAGTGGACGTGGGCAGGTCTCCTTCAGTAGGTGCTCCTGGGAGCCTGGCACCAGGCACCACTGGGCTTCGGTGACTTCACCCTTGGGATTACTTCCTGGGCTACGCCCTGTGCTGCTGGGCAGAGCCCTGGGTCCCAGCTACCTCTGACCCACTGCATGCCCCTGGAATCAGAAGCAGGGAGACTGGGAGAGGGACATCAGGGAGAAAAAAGCTGGGTCCTTGGGACAGATAGGAGATAAGGGGAAGGGTGCAGATCAGAACCCAGCCAGCGTCCACGGAGTCCACCACGCGTCCCGAGAGCCCACAGCAGGCACCAGCAGGGAGCGGAGATGGCTTGGGAGGCAGTGTGCTGGTGCAGGGTCTCAAGGGATGCGGGGACACAGACAGTCATAGAAGTGAGAATGGTGGCCTGGGGCTGTGGAACTGGTACACGCTGCTGCTGAATCGGGCCTGCCTGGGGTCACGGCGCGCTGTCCACCCGAGCAGGCTGGGCTGGGCCCCTCGTGCTGAGCAGAGACAGACAGGCTCCTCACAGCGCCACATCCCTGCCAGGAAGCTGCAAAGCTGCTTCTCACCCAGGCCTGTCACTCAGGACACAGCAGCACCCAGCCCAGGGATGGGATCCAGCCACTGGCCAGGTGCCCTGGCCATGTCCACTCTGCAGCCCCAGCTCTTAGTAGGAGGCCACATTCCAGCTGCCTGGGATATGTGGCCACAGGGCCCTGCCCAGCTGACTCTGAAGGCCCAGGCTGGACCTCCAGGGGCTGGCACTGACCTCAGTGAGTTTCACGTCCCACCCACCCAGCTCTGGTCTGCACAGAAAAGGGGGGCTGCGACGGTGCCCAAGGACAGGGCAGGGGAGCCTCCTGCGTGCCAGGCAGTGGCCACAGCACCGAGGGCCTGGGAATCTGGTCCCTCTGACCTCGAGGTCTGCTAGCACCTGCATCCACCTGAGCCCTGGCCGATCAGCAGTGGGAGTCAGGGGCCCCCTTGTGTCTGCCGAGACTCGAGAAGGTTCACGGCCCCAGGAGGACAGACCTACACTTACCCCAGGCTGCACGATATCTGCTGGTCAACCAGGCTGGGAAGTGGATTCAAGTCAAGGGATTCCCCTCCCCCAGGCTCCAGCCTAGCCCACCAGCCTTTCGCAGCTCTTCTGACAGCTGCACTGAGGCTGGCCAGGGAAAGCCTCCTGCCACAGAGGCCCAGGCTGAGCCCAGGGGTGACTCTGATCAGACTGTGTCTCTGCTGCAGGCCGACCCTGTCTCAGAGATGTCTCCCCTGGCACATCTCGGCAGCCACAACCCAGGGGATCTGGATGCCTCTGTCAGGGTCGGAGATGCTGCCCCAGCCACAAATGCCTTCCTGGGATCAGAGAGGTCTGAGGTGTGTGCTTCCTGCCTGCTCTTCCTAAACAGGGGGAGCCCGAGGGGGCTGGCAGCCAGGCATTGTGTCCCCCAGGCTGTGGCAGGGGGAGAGAAGGAAGTCCAGACACAGAAGGGGTCACGGGAAGTGTGGAGCTTTTTGGGGCAAGGGGGCGTGAGCTACACACCTCATCCGAGTACTGGACGTCGTCCACGGCGTACTTCTCCTTGAAGTGCTCCTTGGAATGGACCCTCGAAGGGAAGCACAAGGAACGCCAAGGTTAAGGCATGGCAGTGGCTCCGCCTGGGCCACCTTCCTGCCCACCATGCCCAGGATGTGAAGCCCTGGTCCCGTCAACCCATGGCCAGCACCTGGCACCAAGCAGTTCTGCCCAGCACAGACACAGAGGCAAAGGGCACTGGACCATGGAGTAGCCACTGAGCCACGCCTGCCTCCCATGGCACCCTGACCCCAGCTGACCTCCAGGCCTCTATGTCCCTGGCTGCCTGCAGCAATCAGCTGCAGAGAAATGTCCTTTGCTTCCACTATGTCCCTCCAGGGCAGAGCCTGCGGGCAGCCAGCTGTCACGCCCCAGCATTTGGGGTATGAAACAAGCTGCTTCCCAGGCTGCGGTGGAGTCTCTTTGAAGGAAAGCCAACAAATTAACATCAGCAGGGCGCATGGTGCACGCCTGCAATCCCAGTGACTCAGGAGGCAGAGGCAGGAGGATCACAAGTGCAAGGCCAGAGGCAGGCTATGGCACTTAGTGAGACCCTGACTCAAAAAAATAAAAATAAAAAATGGGCTGAGCGTGTAGCCCAATGGTAAAGTGCCTGCAAAGTACGCGTGAGGCCCTGGGTTCAACTCCCAAGTACCAAAAAGAAAAAAGGAAGGAAGCCTATGTCACCAGTACCTACTGCGATGAGAAAACTCCAGTCTCACTGACCGTAGTGAGAAGACACGGGGCAGACGAGGCTGGGCAGCCCCTGCTCACCTCATGATGGCCCCACCCCCAGTCCAGCAGGCTGCCCCTCCCACCCCAGCCTCCTGGCTGGCAGATGAGTCAATGTCACTGCTGGCGACACAGCTCCCATGCGGAGGAACACCAACCACACAGGGGGCGGCTGTTGCCAACCAAGTCCGATGACGCACACAGACACCATCCTGGCGCCATCCATCCCACACCTGGCCGCCACGTCGTCACGGGAAGTCACCCATGCCTGACGCACCCGCAGAATGCTGTGGTCCCACAGCACTGTCGGCAGGTGCCGCGTCCAACAAAGGCCTCAGCGCAGCACACGTGGTCTTCAGATTCTGCTTCCTGGGCCCCTGGGGTGAGGCAGGACACCTGGGAGCCCCCGAAAGGACAGGGAGGAAGAGGACTCTGGGGCTACCACCACTGAGAACAGCCTTTGCTTCTGACCCTGTTGTGATCCCTGGGCATCAAGCTCTGGCTGTGACTGAAACCTCACGATTGTGTCCCACTCGCTTCCACGTTCGAGACAGGACTCACAGGTTAAATGGCCGAGGCGAATTCCTCCACGAGCGTGGCCTCCAGCAGCTCAGGGCAGGAACGGTGACCCTGCCTAGATTCAGGGGGCCCCCAGCCACAGGGCTGCCTTACAAGGATCTTGCAGCCCCTTAGCACCAAGTGGACTCTGCAAGCGCACAGACACACTTGCCAGAAAGGCAAAAGGCAGGGCCATCTGCAAAACGTGGAGCTGAGTGTCGCCACCAATCTACGGACCGCCCTGGCTCCTGGACAAACACCTGCACCCTCAGCAAGTCCCCAGCCCTGCCTCCAGTCCCAGTCACTTCCTCTCCTCCAGCCGTGACAGGCACAGAAAGATGACTCTCGACAGTATGCAGGGTCTGCTGGGGAGCCTGGACTCCCCAGCTCTCTAGAGAAGGGGATCTGGACCATCAGTGTGGGTATCTGACCTTTCCACCTCCACTCCCATCAGGGCCTGAGACCTCCCCTCAAACATCCTTCTGTGGGAGGCCACGAGGCCACATCCTCCTGCCCTCCCCTCCCACCATGCCCTTCGAGGGAGGCTTCATTGGAGACCCAGGAGCCCGGCAGCCTTGGAGGTCTGCGGGCACCACGCCCAAGGTCAAGAGCTTAAAGACACAGAACCAGAGGGGCCAGCAGCAAAGGGGAGGCGAACACGGGATGCTGTGACCTGTGGACAGTCCCGGGGCCATGAGTGCACCTTGCAATCCCTACTTAGTGACCCCAAGCCTTTCTGCGGACCACAGGAGCCAAGGCAGGGCAAGGGCCAGCCAGACCCCAGGAGAGCCTGGCTGCTGCCCCAACACTGGGAAGATGTAGGCACAGACGCCAGCCTGCCAAATGGCCTTTGCCCAGGCAGGGCTTGTTTTCCAATAAGCCACAGCCCAGCCAGGGGACAAGTGGGGCCTCGAGGGCCAAGCAGTATCTCCCCAGTGACAGGTTGCAGTGGGCACAACCATTCCACAGCTAAACGCGAAGCACTGCAAGGCTCTCATCTGGCCCTGCGCATTTCTTTGTTTTCTTCCTTTTTTTTTCTTTTTAGTGGTACTAGGGTGTTGAACCCAGAGCCTTGCATATCCTAAGCAAGTGTTCCACCAAGCTGCACCCCAACCCCTTTTTTTATTTTTTATTTTGAGACAGGGTCTCACTAAGAGGTATAGGCTGCCTCTAGCCTTGAACTCGCAATCCTCCTGTCTCTGCCTTCTGAGTCGCCAGGATTACAGGTGCGCAACGCTGCATCAGTGATTGTTTCTTTAAAGGGCAGAGATAATTAAGTTTGAATAGTATTGATTTTTTCCATGTTTTGGGGTTAGAGTAAGAATCATTTAAATGTCACCTGAAGGGATATGTGGGCCAGGACGCCCCACTAAACCAGCCACCAATGGCCATAATTTGGCAGGGTTAATGGGGAAAGCTGTGGCGTGGGCACATAAGCCCTGCCAAGCTGGCTGGCAGGGGGGGTCACTGGGAAACTCTGAATCCAGAGAGGGCCACGCTGGCCAGGACAGGAGGGAGCCATGTGGAGGCTCCACCCCCTGCCACACCTGGAGACTGGATCCAGCAAGTACAGCTCATGCCAGGCGCTATCATATAGGAGATCTGAACAGAAAGAACCAGACCAGGAGAGGATGGGTCAGGAGGGAAGCTGAGCCCACCTCAGATGCTCCCCCTTCAAAGACAGCTCTGGCAGGTAAGAAAAGTCCCCTCACTCAGCAGGACTCCTGTTCTTGCGAGGGGGCCGATGATCAAGGACCGCAGCCTGTGCAGGCCTCCTTGGCCAACATTCCTGAGCCCAAGCATGAGTTCCGCCAGTCCAGAGTCGCAGCCTGGCGTCTCCTCGCAGCGCAGCAAGCGCCCACACCCTGCTGGAGCCCTCGGGTGGGAAGGGGAGATGAAATGGACGTACACGTCGCAGAGACTGCAGAGCCCTCCGGAAAATGAAATTTCCCAGAGCAGGTCTTGGCAGCTAGCTGACCACCTGCGAACAGTTAATGAATAAGTAACAGGGCCACATTACAGCTGTCACCACCAATTTCCAGTGGCCCAGCCGGCCTTCACTCCAAACAATGACGCTGCCTTTCACACGGCTTGCGGGCGGTCACAGTGGCACTTGCTCTGGGGTGGGAGTTGGCAACTACGTCACGATGTCAGTTAGGTTGTCAAAGAGAAAAGCAGGCCTCGCCAGGGCAGTGCAGGCAACTGGGCCCAGAGACCTCCCCTGCGAGCAGCTGCACAGATGCAGCTCTCCTGTGAGGTCCTCAGCCTCAAGAGGCTCAGCAGGATGAGAGCTGCTGCTAAGGAATGGTCAGGCCCGCCCGTGGGTCAGGGCACCCCCAGGAAGCCCCGGCTGTGGACTCTGGAGCCTGGTGCGGGCTGCCCAGGAGGAGCCAAAGGAACCCTGTCCACCCCTTCTCAGGAAGGCCTGTGCCCCAGCAGCCAGGCTGGAGCCCAAGAGAGGCTGAGGAAGCCTTGGTCCTGATGAGCCTAGATGTGTGTGTCGGAGCGACAGTGCCAGGAAAAAACAAACACACACCACACATGCCCCATGTTTCCCGTGCCAAACACCAAAACATACTCCTTACAAATGCCCATGGGAGAAGGACCCGGCAACCCACTCCCAAAAATCAATCCGCCATTAAAAACCCCATGAACAGCAGAGAAGCACTGACAAGTGTTTCGCCTGTTGTACACAGGGTCACTATGAGTCGGACACTGACTTGATGGTACCTAACAACAACAAACACCCATACACACCCACCAGCCCATCACACCACAAACATGCCTTGGGTTCCCATTCCAAGGGAGCGACGGGCAGAGCCTCAGCCCTCAGCACTGGAAAACCCCACTCTGTCTGCTTGCCCTGGGCAGCCTGAGGCCAGCTCCCTGCCGACCCCAGCCAGGCACACTGTCTCTCACCCCACGGTTTGGCCAGGGACAGGGTCTGAACACAGCCAAGCTGCAGAGGTTCTGGGAGAACTGCTCCTCCCTCCCCCTCTCCTAGCCCAAACTTGCTCACCCTCCGAGGGCCCTGAAGCTGCCTGGGGTGGTGACCACAGAGGCAATTCTCTGCCTGCTTGGAGAAGCCCAGGCACCCCAAAACCAAAGCTGCCATCAGCTAAAGCAGATTCTGGTAGAACGTGAGGGGAAGCGCTCTCCTATCAAAAAGGCAGCACACGTTTGTAAGCAAAGATTCCAAGTAAAAATGAGTTAGCGGCTCCCACTCTCCTGCTCCAAAAAGGGCCCAGGGTGAGGCACAGGCGGGCACCGGGCTGCCCACGGCCCCCGGGGTGTCTGCAACCCTGACGATGAGACAGACAGCTTGCGCAGGAAGCGGCAGATCCTGCGGGCGGGGGTGTTGCTTCCTTGGTGACTTTGGGTTGCTGGATCTGACAGATGGATTTTCAGAAGCCATCAGACAGAGACACAGAAGGAAGCAGAGGAGCTGAAGGTCAAACGCTCAGTCTGCTGGGTTTTGATTGCAAAGGCCAAGTAATCCCACCAGCCTTGCTCCCAATGCCCTATTGATTACGAGAGCACCTGGAAGCAGCCACACATCGGATGTGACCATTCCCCAACTCCGGCCCAGACACCAGCCCCTCTGTCACCACAGTTACAGTCGGGCCTAAAACTTGAGACAGAGGACAAGATCGGAAGGCTCACTGGGAGTGGCCACACGGAGAGACAAGACTGCAGGAGGCAAGGACACACTTTGGCTGCGAGGCCACAATCCACCTTGGGACAAAGGCTGCCTGGTGTGGGCTTCCCAGCACCAGGGGAGACCTACCCTGCAGGTTGGACTGCCCCCCGGGTCACCCAAGGCTGTACTTCTGCACAAGACAATGAGCTGCCGGGGAAAGCAGGGGTAGACTAAAGAGGGGCGCTTTTAACAGCCTCGCTGGAACCCAGCTGTGGCCAAGGTGGTTGTTAGGTGCTGTGGAGTCAGGTCGGACTCATACGGACCCTATGGAAAACAGAATAAAACACTGTCCGATACTTTGCCATGCCCTGCACCATTGCCAGTACTTCTCTGCTATTCATAGGGTTTTCAATGGCTGAGTGTTTCGGGAGTGGAATGCCATGTCCTTCTTCCCAGCCTGCAGCACCTGGTGTTCCATGCAGTCTCCCAATCCAAGATTCACTGGGCTGACCCTGCTTAGCGTCCGAGATCAGGTGGCTCAGATGCTAGAGTGCTATGGCTGCAGACAGTGGCCAACGAGCAGAATGTTACTCCTGTAGTATTTATCGAATGGGGCTGGAGTTTAGTTCCACTGGTAGAGTGCTGCACTGCGCACTCTGAGGCCCTGGGTTCAATCCCCAGAACTGCAAAAAACAGGAGAAGGACCTGGCAGCCCACTCCCGAAACAATCTCAAAATAATCAGCTACTGAAAACCCTATGAACAGCAGAGAAGCAGTGACACAGTGCCTGGCATGGCACCGTGCTGGGGAGTGCTCCGTTCCGTTGTAGACAGGGTCCCTATGAGTTGGACCCAACTCGATGGCATCTAACAACAACATTTTATTGAAGAGAGCACTCCAGAAAAGCCAGCTGCTAACAGCTGCTCCTTGACCAATCAGATCCTGAGTTTTAAACTCCTAAGTCAAGCACCATTTAGCTCTGCAAGTGTTGCATATGGGGAAACTCGGAGAGATTCACTCTGGTTTTGCAGCAGCAGCTGAGTGCCCAAGGCAGGACTAGGCCCCTCCTCCCAGAGCCCCATAGGAAGTCCACCCTCAACTCACAGACAGGCACCCCTGCCACTTCTTGCCAGAGCCAGCTACTCATAGAGGTTAACAGACAGCAAAGGGGATGCACTCAGAGCCCCTCCAACCCTGCTGACAGAAACTCCAGGAGGGGCCCTCCTGACACCCTGATCAGACCCTCCCTGAAGCTGTCTTCCTCCACTGGGGTCCCTCCTCACAGCTCACAGATGGAGGCACCTGTTCCAAGTGCTGAGCTGACTCTCCAAGCATGGGAGATGTCAGTGAGGCAGGAGGCAGGGCCACCAAGAACCTGACAGGGCAGCCAGGTCAAAACTGTAGGTGCCATCTGGAGCCAAAGGCGACTCCACCCAGGAGCCCTGGCTACTCCCAAGATGTGTCACTCACAGGCAGGGCCGAGGCCAAAGCTCAGCACATGTGACCACCTCAGGGTGCAGAAAGGATCCTGGGGAAGTCTTCTCTTAAAGACAGACCAGAACGAAGCTCTTCGTTGAGGTTGTTCCAGTCACTAGGTATTAAGGTTTAGAGGTCAAGAGTCCCCCAAAGACTTACATACCAGAGGCTTGATCCCCAGTGCGGCAATGCTTGTAGGGGCCCAGGAAGCTGAATGGACCAGGAGGGTGCTAACCTTACTGGTGGGTTAATCCAATGATGAACTCACAGCTGAGTGGCTGTTGGGATGTGGGGCCCGGCTGGAGGGAGCAGGTCACCATAGGGGCATGTCCTCAAAGTCCTCAAAGGGTGTATGGGGGCTCTGGTCCCTTCACTCACTCCCTCCCCTGGGGCCTGGCTGCCTCTTCTGACACATGCTTCTGCTGCCACAATGCTCCCTCTCACCACAGGCCCACAGCCATGCAGCGAGCTGACCGCAGGCTGAACCCTCTGAAACCGTGAGCAAAAATGAGCCTTTCCTCCCTTTACATTGTTTCTCTCGGGGGTTTTGTCACAGCAACAAAAAGCTGAGTAATGCACTAGAGCTGTGTAACAAATGAGCCAACAATTGCTTTGTTGTCAGGTGCCAACTTAATCCAACTCATAGCGACCCAACACTGTGCTGTGCACATGATCTTTTTATTTTTGAGTCCATTGTTGTAGCCACTGTGCTGCTTCTCATTTTGAGTCATGCCAAATCAGCAAAAGGAGGTCCCAGGGGCTTTACTACGTTCCATCATTAAGGTCGACTCTACTTTGAGGAGACAACTCTTCCCCCGTTGTTTCTTGAATGCCTTCCAGCCTGGGGGGTTCATTTTATGGCCCTGTATTTGACAGTGCTTCTCTGCTATCTGCAGGGTTTTCAGTGGTAATAGTTTTGGGAGTGGGCTACCAGGTCCTTCTCCTTGGTCTGTCTTAGTCTGGAAGCTCAGCTGAAACCTATCCCCCATGGGTGGCCCTGCTGGTATCTGAGATACCAGTGGCACAGCTTTTGGCATCACAGCAACACACAAGCCCCCACAGCATGACAAGGTGGCAGACACATGGGGGACCCTGACACTTAGAAGAGTGAAAAAGCCCTTTGTCATGTTCACGGGCTCTCAAGGTGAGGAACTCGGATGGAGCCCTGAGACTCTAGCTCAGCTCTGCTCTGTAGCACTCGGGAGCTCAGCAGAAGACTCGAAGGCTAGGCTTGGACTCATTTGGGGGCACATTTGTGCCTGTGGTTAGCAGTGGGTATCAGCCAGGGTCTTTTATGGTTTGGATCTGAATGTCTGCCAAAGGTCATGTGTCTGAACGTGTTGTCCCCAGCTAGTGGTGCTGTTTGTGGAGGTCATGGGACTTTGTGAGGTGGGATTCTAGCTTTGCAGAAGTAGTCCCTGGGGGAGGGCCTTCGGAGGTTTTCAACCTGGACCTGTGGCTCTGGTTATTGTCTGTCTACTGCCCCGCCATGCCTTGAGGTTGTTTGCCACAGGCCCTGCTACTGTTACCATGCCCACTCTACTGCCATTATGGACTGATCCTCTAACTGCGAGCCCCCAATAAATATCTCTTTCATCATAATTTGCTTTGGTCAGTTTCTCTGTGTCCATACCAACTGACTATCATCCTACCTTGCTACCCTGAAGCTAAGCAGGGTCAGACCTGGTTAGTCCTTGGATGGGAGACTGCCTGGGAATACGGAGTGTGTAGCCTTGGGAGACGGACCTGACAGCCCACTCGTAAAAAAATGAGCCATGGAAAACTCTGAGTAGCAGAGAAGATAGTGCCAGGCATGGCACAGTGTCGGGGAACCTTTCATTCTGTTATACACAAGTTTGCTAAGTCAAACTAGACTCGACAGCACCCAACAACAACCATCCCCTGCGTGAATCTGGGCTTTCTCAAAGTGGGGCATCTGTGTCCTGAGAGCAAGCACCCCACAGGAAAGAGGCAGGTGGCAGCCCTAGTGCACTTCACGGCCAGCCTTGGAAGTCACACGGCAGCAGCCACGCATCCAGGCAGTCAGAAGGTCCCAGCAGGGCCAGGCGAGAGGGAAGACAGCGTCCATCCTCTGGCAGAAAATGTCCACAATTGTTGCCGTGGCCATTTCTGGACATTATGATGTGGCCCTGACCTCTTCAGTGCCTCGCGTCCGTGTCATCAACGTAATGGGCCCCACCGCCGCTGTAACGGGAACATCGCACTCATTTCACAGGAAGGAATCGGAGCTCCAACAGCTGGATCCACTCACCTGCGCCGTAACCTCCTCCTGAAGTCTGGGAGGCACCCTCGGAGAGCTGAGCCCCCGTAAGGCCAGGCCACAGGGCCGGCATAGGTCCCACACCACACTGACCCTGTCTCCTCTTTACAATAGGGCATCCTAAGGATGTGGCCACAGAGGGAATGAAGGTGGATGACACGTGATGAGGGATGAAAGCCAGTGGTCCGGTGAGGCTTCTCCAGGCAGCCCTGCTATCCACCCCAGATGCCAGCTGGGCAGGACACATCCATTCCTACCCTCCCTCTGAGGGTCAAGCCAGGAAAACGCCCCCCAGGAGGAACTGGGGAACAGAGCCCACTTCTCTTCTGCAACCAGTTCTGCCGGAAGCTGAGTCTTCACGGCAGAGCCAAAGGCCCAGAGGCAGGCCGGGATCTGCCAAGTGACCTCAGAGCAGTGCAGATGCCCATCTGTGGGCCTGGCCCCTTCACCCCAGACAGCAGGAGAGTTACGTGCCGGGGCACTGAAGGGCCCGGGAGCGACAAGGGCGACGCATGAGCGGAGGAAGTCTGGGCAAGGCCTGCAGGGGTCCCCGCCCTCTGCAAGGAGCCCAGAGTCCCTGCAGCAGCCAGGTGCCTTGTCACTCAAAGCAGCCAGCCTTGCCACCCCCCAAAAGGCTGCAACTGCTGCATTAAGCCCAGAGGAATCACTCCAGGGTGAGGTGACAAGCAGGAAGGCGGGATCCTCCGGTCCCCTCCAACATCACTGCTTCGTTTATGTGCGGCTTCTGCCTCGGGGCCGTGGGCACGCAGCAGCGGCTCCCAGAGCTGGGGCTGCCGTGGAGGGCAGGGGAAAGGCAGCCTCTCCTGGATAGAGGGTGGCCTCTGGTCCCACCCTGGTCACACAGTATAGCTCTAAGCATCCTCTTGATCTCACAGAGAGACCTGTGAAGGACTGGCTCATCTGTGGCCAGGGGCAGGTATCAGCAACACCTTGCACCAGGTGATTGGCCTCCAAGACGGACCCCCAGGCTGCCCTCCCTGACCCCAACCAAACCTACCACACGGGCACACACAAGCCCACACCACCCAGGAGTCCACACAGAACTGACCTCCCACTGGACAACCCTCAGGAATTTTAACTAAGCTGGGAATCCTGCTTTTCTTCTTTTTCAGTACTAGGGGTTGAACCCAGGGCCTTGCATGTGCTAGGCAAGCACTCTACCTGTGAACAGCACCCCCAGCGCCTTTTTTATTTTTTATTTTGAGTCAGGGTCTCACTAAGTTATGCATGCTGCCTCTGGCTTTAAACTCACGATCCTCCTGCCTCAGCCTCCCAAGTCGCTGGGATTACAGGTGTGTGCCATGGCACCTGGCTGGAATCTGGACTTCCAAGATTAACAGACCGTGCTTTCGATCTGCAGATCTGACTCTGACGCCCCTTCTAACCCCATCCCAACCAAGGTGCAGGGTTTTGGCACAGAGGATACCAGCCAAGGGCCTGAACACAACTGTCCCACCTGCTACTCTGTCCCTCTCTGCCCCACAGGCCCAGCCTTGTGTGTCCCCTCTCCCCACCACCCCCGGCCAGCCAGGGGTCAGCAGCCCTGGTGGCGAGGCAGGGTTACTCCTTACTTGCCCATCCAGGTGGCATAGCTGGGAGGAAGCTTGGGCACAAATAGCGTTGACTTCCCCGTGTCCACGTCGATGACACCGTAGCAGCCTGACTCAACGACACCAAATGCCCAATGAAAGAAGGACTCCTGCGGGGGGAAGAGGAACCTCATCACCAGGTGACTGGGACAGGTGAGGGGCGACAGGGAGGCGAGGAGCAAGCCCGGCACCTTCTTCCTGGACAGCAGCTTGGGCCTCTTCCTCCTGGAAACTGAGCCCAGCCGGGTACAGCCCTTCCTCCTCCACACGGGCTCCAGCCCTCTGATGATGCAGGTTTCACATATGTGCCCCAGCCCACCCACCCCAGCTGCACCTCTCAGTCCGACAGGGTGCCCTGGGACGCGCCAGCCCACAGCACCAAGCTCCAGCTGGATTCAAACAGCCAGGCCACAGTCTGCACCCAAATAGATTCCTCCATTCATGACTTCTTTCCTTCCCTCCCACTCCCAGGGTGGCTATGATGTCGCCAACAATAAACACAGAGCTAGGACGCATCATGGAGCTATGAAGTGGGGGGCGCTCCTCCAAGACTCACCCGGGATAATGTCAGTGAGGGAGCCCACGGCTGAGTTTAGGGAATCAGTGTTTAAACCTTGAGACTCGTCAGAAAACCTATAGATGGCCATGTGGCCGGCAGCCGGGGACTATAGGCTGGTGGCTGCAAGAAGGACAGGCAGAAGGGAAGGGCCCACTGGGCAGGAGGGCCTCCCCACACAAACCCTTCGAGATGGCCCTCAGCAGAGGCTCTGAGCCCAGGTCCGGCTGGGGAGGCCAGGCCTTATCGCCTCCTCCGCACAAGCTCCCCTTTGCATTCCTGTGCCCCTCTTTCTCACTGTGGACGCTAGACAGCCATGTCCCCTAGGCTCTGCCCGCCCCCAGGGAGGTTCTGGAGCTCCCACTATGGTCAGGGCACCACTTTGGGCCTGGTGGGGAGGAGACGGAGCCCTACACTTGGAGTCAGAAGACGGGGTTCTGATCCCACATCACTGCTTGGCAAGCGGTTTCTCTCTGGGCCTTAGTTTCCTCATCTATAAAGTGGGCCTGATGCTGGGATCGGTGCCAGTGGGCCTGCTCTGGGCCTCCCTGGCTACCTGAGCGAGTGTCCTTGATCCCAAGGACTCAGGGTTGCCGGCAGTTCTCCGCCAAGGCCACCACCGCCAGGGTACACCCCACAGGGCTCTAGAACCTCAAGGAGCTGCCCAGAAGCTTCCCAGGGGAAGGCATGAAGGCCCAGCGCGGGCCACAGGGGTGAGCACTGGCCAAGCTGGTGAAGGCCAGGGCCTCCAACTCCTGCTTAGACCAGCAGCCCGGTCACATGTCCCACGGCCCCTCCCAGCCCTTCTCGGTGCAGACTCTGACCCCGGAGACTCAGCCCCCCATCTGCACGCTGACTCTCTGCTGTTCCTCAACCATGGGCCCAGCCCACCCTCTGCTGGTTCCCTCCTGGGTTGTGTCCTCCCACCTATCTGAACTCACGCTGACCGTCTGTTCCCGCTACAGACGCTGCCTCCTCCCAGTATCCCTGCCTGCGAGGCCCCCAGGAACACCGCGGCCACAGCCAGGCCGGGAGTGTGCGATGCCCGCTCACCTGGCGGAAGACGATGGAGGTGTCGGTGCAGTAGCGCTGCAGCTCCTCGCCACCCTGCAGCAGCACCGCCATGCCGGCCTGCATGGTCGTGTTCTTCCGCAGCCGCTCGCACAGGCGCTGCCGGTTCAGGGCGAACAGGGCCATGGGCACCTGCAGGGTCTCGTTCCCCAGGGAGAAGGAGGGGCTGCTGAGACAGCAACACAGGCAGAGGGCGGCCAGGTCAGCCCCTCTCAGAGGGTCCGCCACCTGGGGCTGGGGCTGGCCAGATCGGGAACTGCTGAGGGCCCAGAGACAGCCCCTCGCTGTGCTGTGCTGTCCCTGAGTGCCTGGCCCACGGCGGGGATGAGGACCAGCTGGATCTGCTGTGTGGCAGGCAGGTGAGGAGGGGAGGGGAAGCCTGCAGGGGTCTGAGCCACTAACTACTGCCTCGTGGCACAGAGGGGGTGAGGACCATGTCCCGCACATCTTGGCCCCTGTGGCACCCTCTAAGGACAGTTTTCCTGGCTTCCTTCCCTCTCTGAACTTGCCATTCTCTCCTCCTGCCTGGCCCCCCACTTGGCACTGGCCAAGCTTCCCCACCTGCCCTCCAGATTGCCCCACCCACTGCGCCCAGCCCTGCATGGCTCCATCAGCGTGCGCCCCGCCTCTAGCCTCCAAGTGAGCTGAGACATGGGGTGGGGTGGACAGCAGAGAACCTGCTCCCTGACCCTCCCTGGCAGGCTGTGACACTCAATGGCCTGTGGCAGTCCACATGGGGCCATAGCCCAAACCAGGGCCCCCTGGCATCTTGAGCTGGCCTTTCCTGTTCTTCCAGGTGCCCCTCACCTGTCCACGGTTCTGAAAACTGTTCCTGTATTAAACTGTCACCCTCAAGTGAATTCATGCCTGCAGACCAGGTCCCCAACTGAAATATGCAATCCATGAGACCCGGACCTAGTGCTGTCTGAGTCACTGCGGGGTTCTGCGCCCGGCACCTGGCCTGACTCACAAGACAGCGCTCCATAAATATCTGCTGAGTGTCCAACAGTCACAAGTGACCCATGGGGCCACACTCCCAGCTATGAAGACGGGAAGGTGCCACATCAGCTCCAGCAGAGCAGGAAGCACCCCTGGAGGCCCCGCCTGGCCAGGAAGAGTGGAGGGGTAAGGAACACCCGCACTCGCCAGAGGAGGATGGCCTCGCTTCCCCTCCCGGGGCACGTGCCCTTCCTTCCTCCCGGGAGGCCGAGCAGGTGGCCAAGCCAGGGCTGCTTGTGTGCCATATGCAGCCACAAGGATGAACGGGCTGGGGGATCTGGGGGACAGCTTGCAAACGCGGCCGGCTCTCAGCTGGCCCTGCTGGCAGGAACTGAAAGTGCTCCCTCCAGCACCCAGCACAGGCCCCCACGCCCTTTCCACCCACTTGGGAAAGCCACAGAAGAGGGTGGGCACAGGGAGAAGCTCGCCTCTACAGGTCCCCAGCGACACAGAGGCGGCGACACTGGGGCCTGCTACTGGGAACTCACCCCACAGCACCCAGTTGAAAACGTGCACCCTGGACCACCTCTGGCCCACCTCCCTCCTTGAGCACCCCAGGGACTGCCTCCCCCGAGCCCAGGGCCATGCCCCACCTGGACGGCTCTCAGAAGGGCTGGGCCTCCTGTCCAGAGCCTTCTAAGAGGCCCACAGCCCTCAGAGCACCCCGACTGGGAGCTACTGGCTGTTTAATTAAGGGACTTGAGTATCTGCACTTGGGTTCCTGGGGCTAATCCCCGTGGACACTGAGCAATGGCTACACAGATTCCCCCTCAGGGCTCAGCAGAACAGCCCATTCTGTTCCAGGCTCTGGGCCTGGGAAGAGCAGCTCAGCCTGAGCCATCAGACAGGGCAATGAGCTGCCATCACTCTTACGGGACACCCTCAAAATCAAGGGCTGCAGAGACATGCTCTTTGGCTTGCATAAACCAAACCCCCAGAGAGACATCAGACCCAGAGCCAAGAGTGACTTCTCCCTGCTAATTCAGTAAAAGAAGCACCATGAAACTTCTCCAACTGGTTTTTTGTTTGTTTTTGCAACACTGAGGGTTGAATCCACACCCTCATGCATACCAGGCAAGGGCTCCACCACTGAGCTGAACCCTAGTTGTTGTGAGGTGCCATCAAGTTGTTTCCGATTCATAGCGACCCTCACAGGGTTTCAGTGGCTGTTTCGGGATTGCTTCGGGAGTGGACTGCCACATCCTCTGCTCATATTTGCAGTGCTGGGACTTAAACCCGGGACCTCAGACACTGCAGAGCGGTGCTTTACCAACTGAGCTAAATCCCAAGCTGCACACAAGGCGCTTTTTAATTCTTTATTTTGAGACAAAGTCTCATCAGGTTGCACCTGGCCTCAAACTCACAACGCTCCTGCCTCATACTCCTAAATCACCAGGATTTCAGGCAGGTGCCATGGTGACTGGCTCCAATGGCTTTCTGAAGGAGCTTTGGTTGATTGGCCCTGGAATTTACAACGCAAAAGCCACGTGAGCCCTGAGTCCAGGGTAAATAAGGCACACTTTGCTGCAAGGAGCCCAGGACAGACATGCCCAAGAGAAGCAGCAGGACTGACAGACCAACGGCCCCAGGTCCTTGAGGCGACCCACAGGACAAACCCACCCAGGCCAGCCACCAAGGCTCAGAGCCAAGAACAGTAACCAAGAATGGGGCCCAGCCCGCAGGGAGGTGTGATGCCATGCCCTACAACCCACGCCTGTCCTACCCACTCTGCGCATCTTATCAGGGCCACCCTCTCTTGTCTCCTCAATGGCCACCTACAGGGTGGGGATTCACATGTAGAACTTATGGGAACTCACATGTAGAATTTAGAGGTTTCAAATAACTGGATGAAAAAGATTAGAGCTTTATTTCCTTTAACTTGTAAGTCAAATTTACATTTTTTTCAATTATTAACGTAAGCAGTGAACTACCTAGAATCAGCAATGCCTATGCAACTGTCACCCACAGAAATCACAGGTCCTTCCATTTCACAGTGTTACTGTGACCGTATCTCAAAATATCACCCGTTTATCACTACTTCAAAACTAAAATGATTGTTAGACCTGCTAACTGTTGTCCTTTAATGCGTTAATAAAGAAGCATGTGTGACCATATCACTAGTTTAACATTTTGATGACTGTATTTCCATATAATTAGTTTTCCTTGCTGTCTTCTACTCATTTTATGCATTTAAAAACATTATACTAAAAAGGGTACTACTGGGGCTTAGATATGGTTTGTCCCCAAAGATCCATTTGCTGGAGGGTCGGTCTCCAATATAACAATGTTAGGACATGGTGGCTCTTTAAAAGGTGGGGACCAGCAGGTGCAGTGGCACATGCCTGTCATCCCAGTGACTCAGGAGGCAGAGGCAGGAGGATCACAAGTGTGAGACCAGAGGCAGCCTGAATCACGTAGTAAGACTCTGACTCAAAATAAAAAGTTCAAAAAGGGCTGGGGGCGGAGCTCAGGGGTAGAACACTTACAAAGTATGTGCGAGACCCTGGGTTCAATGCCCCCAGTACCATAAAAATAAATAAATTAATAAATAAATAAAAGGGTGGGGCCTACTGGGAGGCAATTACCTTCCTGGAGGCACCTCCCTCACAGGAGTAGGTTGGGTCTCACAGGACCAGAATGGCTACCATGACAGCGGGTTGTTACAAAGGGTGTCTGGCTTTCTTGGCTGGTGCTCTCACTTAGGACTCCTCTCTTCACCTCAAGCTGCCCGCCATGCTAGTATGTGCTTCTGCCATGTGATGCCATCCACCACGGTATGACACAGCATGACACGCTCCTCAGATGCAAGTCAGCCAACGTAGCTTCCAGAACTGTGAGCCAAAACATACCCCTTTTCTTTATAAAGTACCCAGTCTCGGGCATTTCATTATAGCAACACAAAACTAAGACAAACTAGGTTTTGCTGATGCCCACAGGATCCACAGCACAAATTGGATTAAGATCCCTAAACTAGAATGTGAAGCCACTTCTGGGTAGGTCCATACTGCTAAGCTCCCTGCAAGAGACACCAGCCAAGAACTAGCCTGTTTCCCTACCCTTTGCCTCCAGCACAGGGCCAGGACCCAAGGAAACGCTTGGGCAGCCTACTGACTACCTAACAATCAGCAAGGCCACCCTCACTGGAGAGGGCTCAAGGTAGCTGGTCAGCATCCCCTACCCCACCCCCCTCTCCCCTGAGAGAGGGGCAAGACACAGAGGGACCAAGAGAAGGCTGTGTGGTATCAGGACCAGCCCGAGTAGGACCTGGGGAGGGCAACGGGGCAGTTGAGGCAGCCTGGCTCCTACAGACCCACCCCCAGCCCCTGCCCTCAGCGCCAGCACGAGGCCTCTGCTTGGAAGCACAAGGTTCACATCCCAGTGGGAAGGGCTTTCGGCCAAGAACGTGACTCCTGCAGACGCTTTCTCCACAGAATGCTGACTCCAGTGGAGCCTGTGGCGCAACAGGTCTGAGCTCACCTGTGCACCTCACCTGCTGCTCCGTGCTGGCTCTGCACCAGCTCCCTGGGTGTCACTTAGGTAAAGGAGGAGAGAGCTGCTCATCCTTCTCCTTGGAACACTGTCCCCCTTCCCACACACAACTCCTTCCCTGGGTCACTGTGTGTGTCCCAGGAAAGCAGGACAGGTGCTGGACTAACCTAAGGTAAATGTCCCTTCTGTTCACGTGGCACTGTTTTACCAAGCCCCAGTCACAGGCGGCCACAGCCTGGCCCTGAGGACACAAACTGAATTTGTCCCTGGGCTCCAAGGACGCCAGGAGAGATGTGAAAGGAAGGAACCCCTCCAGCCCTTGTGACGGGCAGACGGGAAACACATCCCACCAATGGAAAACTGGGATTCTCTGGCCTTTTGAGCAGGAAGCTGTTACTTGGGTGTCAAGAAAAAAAAGGAGGAACCATCTAGGCTGAGCCTGCAAGTTTGGGAACAATTCTGTTAGGAGCCAAGGGCACTCCAGGGCCAGTAGATGGTGGGCAAAGCGACAATGTAGGGAGCAGATGGAGATAGGTCTGGTTAGAGCTGGAAGATCTCAACCTGTGTCCATGGAAAGCTCAGGACGCAGCTCAAGGAGAAGGCAGGGCCACTTCCCACCAGTGCCACGGTGTCGGGGCACTCTCTCAGGGGGATCTATGGTGGCTGGAGGTGACCTCAGAGCAGAGCCTCCAGGGGCGGGGGGACCCTCTGTCTCCAACCAGAATCCCCTACCCAGGCTGGCAGGGCACCACAGGATCAACCCTGCAACAGTCCCCACAGAACATCTTGATTCCCACATGCTACTTAGGGCATCTGCTGCCCCCCGGCCCCCCCCCCCCGGACTCATACCGGGCACATCCCAGTCACCTGGGACTCTCATGGGCCTCCCTTGTCCCAGGTTGTAGGACGCAATAGCCAACCAAATCTGACTCTCAGTGGGCCATCGGACATGACCTGATGGCCCATCACGCCCCGCATTGAGATCTGTTCTGTGGCTGTGTCAGGTGGGAGCCGAGCTTTGCTGGGAACACCTTCAACCCTCGCCCCCCCCAAGGAAGTCATGGGGCTCAGCCTGAGGCTGAGACCCCCCCTCTAGCCTAGGATGGCTCTTCCCAAGGAGTCCCTGGCTAGCTCCAGAAGCTTCCCACACCTGCCAGGTCTCCTTTCCAATCAAGCACCTCTCCAAGACACCTGTCACTGTATTTTACCCTCTCACCCACCCTGTGTGGGGCCCCAGAGAATGATCTCTGCCACAAGAGCCCTCCTTCGAGAAGACCCGGTCCCAGATGAGCCTGGAGCCCTGAGCCCAAATGCAGCCCCTGGAACTCCCTGTGGCCACCTGGCCAGCCCAGGCGGCGAGATAACAGACCCACAGCCAGACCCCTGCCTACACCCCTTGGTCACTCTGCTCCTTCAGACTGCGTCACTGATAGGATTCAAAGTTCAGATCGCAAGCCCCTGACACCCAAGTGGGACTCTGCACGGTTCTCTACCTGAAGTGCGTCCCGCACAAAGGTCTCTCCACATTCTCCCCAACCTCAGCCCACGCCCCGCCTTGGCACACACCAAGACCAGAGGCAGAGAGACAACAGAGCCCCCCGTGTCCATCTGCCCCAGGGGCTGGGAGCACCTGAGAGTAACCCCAGGGCTGAAACACACAGGCACCCACGAAATGTCTGGTTTGTACATGTGAAGCTCTCTCCCACTCTGCAGCCGTTCTCTCCATCTCCATTCAGTCTACTTGCTTCCCCAACCTGATCTCAGTTCCCAGCCTGGGATCTGGGGTGCTGCCCTCTCCTACCCCTGCCCTTCCTAGTGCGGTGCACTACTAGGCCCACACTCTCTCCCACTGAATCACAGCCCAGGCAAGTGAAGTCTTAAAGGAGCAAATCTGAGCAGACGGAAACTCTCTAGTCCCTCAGGATAAAGTCCGGAGAGGCCACTTGGAGCACCCCAATCCTCTCTGTCCCCAGGACACTCTGAGCTTTGCCTTTATCTCTTCTCTTAACCTTTGCTCAGATGTTCCCTCATCTGGGACCTTCTCCCCAACACTTCCACGAGTCCATCTGCCAACACTTCCTCCCACAAGAACAACTAACTCAGCCTTCTTTCATTCGGTAGAATTATGTAACACCCACTGTGTGCAAAGGCACTGGGCTAGTGAGACCCAGTGTGAGTCAGAGAAAGCCCCTATGCTTGCACTCTAAAAAGAGAAAAGCCCATCAACAAAAACAAATGCACTCGCTCAGTGGTCTAGCACTTGCAGAGAATGCAAGCGTGAGGCCCTGGGTTCAACCCCCAGTAACCCAAAAAAATAAAATAAAATAAAAATAAATAAATAAAATGCACTCCACAGTTTATCAGGTGGTAAGAGCTCCGAGGCCTACAGCTGTAGCCCTATGGCATCCGATCCTGTCAGATCTCGTAAGCTAAGCAGGTTAGTACTTCGATGGGAGATGGCCTGGGAACATCAGGTGCTGTAGGCTTGGGACACAGACCTGGCAACCCACTCCCAAAAATCAATCCGCCATTGAAAACCCTACGAATAGCAGAGAAGCACTGACAATAGTGTTTCACCTGTTGTACATATGGTCACCATGAGTGGGATACCAACTCAATGGCACCTAACAGCAAGAAGAGGAGCTGCAAGAAGTGTGGCAGGAAGTTAAAGGCTGCTTCCCTGACAGTGCTCCTCTACTATTCGCAGGATTTTCAACGGCTGGTTGTTTCGGGAGTGGGCTGCTGGGTCCTTCTCCCTCGTCTGTCTCAGTCCGGAGGCTCAGCTGAAACCTGTACTCCATGGGTGGCCCTGCTGGGATCTGAGATGCAGGTGGCATAACTGTCAGCATCCCAGCAACACGCAGCCCCCCAGACACACGGGGAAGGTGGTGACACTCGGGCTCCGAAGGAACCCGGGAGGCGCCCCGCCGAGAAAAGGGGATCCCGCACCACCTGACACACTGCCCCGGGAGCTCCTGGGGGAAGGCGCCCCAGCCACGCCGCCTCTCCAGCCGACCCAGGGGGGCCCCGACCGCCCACCCACGCCACACAGAGCGGGGCGGCGGGAGGTGCGAGATTCGCGCTGGCGGCGGCCCCGGCTGCAGCGCGCGGCCCGCGGCGGCACAGCGAGCCCCGCCGGAACCCCGAGGTTCCCGTCCGCGCCCGCGGGCATGGTGAGGAGCAGCACTCACCGCGCGGCCGACGCCATGTTCACCCGGCGCTCGTGTCACGTGAAAGACGGTGTCAGCGGGATCCAGCGGGGACCAACTGGGGGGGGCGGGAAAGGGGGCGGGGAGCGAGGGCGGAGACTGGGCGGGTCTGTCACGCTGCTCCGCCCCCTCCAATCCCGAGCTTGTAAGGCTCGGGGAGGCGGGGCCGGGCGGGGCCGGGGACGGGGAGGGAGGCGGGGCAGTGATTGGGCGGGGAAGGGGCGGGGCCTGGCAAGCAGCCCCCGCCTCCTCCAATTCTCAGAAGGCGGAGCTCTGGAGACCCAAGTGGATCGGCGCCCAACACCTCCAGCTGAAGGCCAGGCGCGAGGCCGGACCTGAGCCGCGTCTGACGCCGTTCGAGGGTGGGAGAGAGTGTCTGGAGGCAGTGGGCGCCCTGGTTCCGGATCAGCTCCCAACCTGGCGTCACAGCTCACCCTCAGGAGGAGCACTTGTTATTGTTGTTGTTGTTGTTAGGTGCTGTTGGGTCAGGTCCCAGGCACGGCGACCCTAGGCATAACAAAAACGAAACACTCGCCGACGCTGTGCCATGCCTGGCACAATTTTCGGGGTTTCTCTGCTATTCATAGGGTTTTCAAAGGCAGATTATTTGGGGGGAGTGAGTTACCAGATCCTTCTCCCTAGCCTGCAGCACCTGGTGTTCCCAGGCGGTCTCTCCTCCAAGGACTAACCAGGCCGACCCTGCTTAACTTCCAAGGTCAATCAGTGGGAAGAAGACAGGAATAAAGAAACGGAGGGGGGGGCGGGGGAAGGGAGGAGGGAGAGAGAGACAGACAGAGACAGAGACACCTAGACGAGGGAAAGAGTTTGAGCAATCGGAGGAACCAGAGCGTTCGGCGTCCACGAGGGAGGGGGTGCAACCTCACAAGTAATCAAGAGCCAGAGCCTGCATGGCCTTCAGTATGGAACTGGAGAGTCAGAGCTGGTGGGATCTTTTCCCAGCTCCCTGAAGTGCAGAATGGAGAACCTGGAGGAAAGAAGTTAAGGAAGGAAGGTTGGGGAGAAAAGGCCACGGGGAGGCAGGATTGAGGAGGGCCTGCTCCTCTGCCCAGCTGGGCTCTGGTGTTGGTGTAGAGTCCTAGAGAGCAGCAGGCTGTCAAAAAGCAAATATCACCTTCCCTATCCACAGCAGGCACAGAGCACTGGCTCACATGCTTCGCAAATGTCAGCTTAGAGAAGACTCACAGGCTCTGAGAGGTGGTTGTTGTTGTTAGGTGCCGTGGAGTCTGTATCCGACTCATAGTGACCCTCTGTACAACAGGGGAAACACTATTGTCAGTGCTTCTCTGCTGTTCATAGGGTTTTCAATGGCAGATTGATTTTTGGGAGGGGGTTGCCAGGTCCTTCTCCCAAGCCTACAGCTTCTGGTGTTCCCAGGCGGTCTCCCATCCAGGTACTAACCAGGCCCGACCCTGCTTAGCTTCCGA
>VMDO01006202.1:31129-103083 GCA_007922755.1 Pedetes capensis | reverse complement strand
GAAGCCAAGTGGGTGCTGTGTCTTTGAGTTGCTTGGGTAGAATCTTCTACTCAACCAGAATGAACTCTCTGGATTCTCCAAGGCCTCACCCTACAGCGTTGGGGCGTAGAGGAGGAGGGCAGGGGAGGGGACATAGAGAACTCAGTTGCCTTCTGCACCCCTGGCCTGGGCAGGAATTCCTGCTGTCAAAATCAGCCCAGGTGCACAGATCCCAGAATGGCTTCCTGTAGGCGGAGGAGGTAGAGAAACTGCAAAAGACCTCCAGTTCCTGGGGATATCTGCAGCCTCAGCACCCGCCTGGGGCGCTGAGGGTAGTTGGGTTAGAGAGGCCCTGGGCACAACCACAGCAGGGACAACCTGCAGGGCCGTTGGGGGAGGGGCCAGAGAGTCTTTCCCGGGAGCTGGCACAGAGCTGGTCAGTGGGAAGCTGGGCCCTGCCTAGGTTCCTGCCTCCTGCATTATTGATCTGCTGCCTGGCTATGAGCATGAATAATTCACCAGGGCGAGGAGCACCGAGGTTCACTAACTGGAGGCAGCCAGGCCCCTCTCCATCTCCTTCGTGTTTACTCCTCTTGGCTTCCTGGGCTGCTGAGAGGGAGGCCAGGTGGAACCTCGGGCTTCTTCTCCTGCCCACAAGGCAGGCCCAGGAATGCTCGCCCGTGTTTGGAACTGCAACAGCCCTGGTCTAACCAGGATCACACTGCCGGCGGCCCCTGGACTGGGTGCCCCACCCTCACAGTGCTTGCACTTTTCTGAGCCTCTGCTTCCTCACTGGCAAATGAGGACAGTCCACAGGTAGCCTGGACTGTGCCTCCCCCTGCCTAGCAGCCGGACACGAGCTGTTGTTGCCCACGTTGTTTACAATTGGTGCTGGCTTCCTTCATGGTTGCCAAGGGAAGGGGAAGGTTGTTGGGCAGCTGGCAGGCCTGCTGGGTTGTGGTCTGAGCCTCAGGCGAGTGCCCAAGTGGGTGCAGGATGACCCAGCCAGGGCCTCTCTGGATAGGGCAGCGGGGAGGAGGAGGGGTAGAGATTGGAAGGACATCAAAGATTTATCCAGATCCCTGAAGATTTCTCCCCCCCGCCCGCCTCCCCCCTCACTGGGCTTTTCCAAACTCCAGTCTTGGGGGCCTCCCCAAGCAGGCTGCGTCGACTATGGAACACGGGGACACTGTGGGGCCTGGCGGGAGCTGGATCCACCAGCCAGCTCAGCCCTGCTGGGCTGGGGACTTTGGGCTCAGTTCTGCTCAAAAGTCCATGGCACACATATTTACTAAGGGCCGTGCAGAGTATACGACTCGCAGGCCAAACTCGGATGTGCAAGCAATGTTAACTTCTTTCCTTTATATCCGAATTTAATCCCTCCTTTGTCTCTGTCATGGTTTGAATCTAAAATGTCCCCCAAAGGTCACATGTTTGAACATTGGGCCCCCAGTAGGTGGTGCTGTCCTGGGAGGTTATGGGAGTTCAGGAGCTGGGGTTCTAGCTTTGAGGAAGCAGCTCCTCAGGGGTGGGGCTCTGGAGGTTTTCACCTGGAGCCCTGGTTCTGGTCATGCTGTGCTTCTGGTCTGCCATGCCCCGAGGTGTCTACCATCGGCCCTGCCGACCGCTGCTGCTGCCATCCCTTCCCTGCCTCTATGGACGGAAAATCCTCTAACTGTGAGCTTCCAATAAATCTGCAGATGGCCAGGCCAGGCTGTTGGGAGGGTCCAGGGGAGTGGTGGCCTTTACTTTCTTTATGGCTTTGGAGAGTGCCAGGCTGGCAGGGTCTCAGCCAGAAGGCTCCTCCTTCCCCTGAGTATGCCTGTTGGGCAAAGGTCAGGCAGTGGTTGGGGGTCGAACAGCCCTCATTCCTGCCTCAGGGTGTGTGTGCGCTTGTCTCTGAAGGTTCTCCAATGCATTTTCACTGGATGGAGAATTTTCTTCTAGAAATTTCTCAATTTGGTTTGAATTCCAGGTTCCTCAAAGAAGTTGTACTAAGGATCCCCTTTTGCATAGTTGACTATCAGAGGAAGAAGTTTCTGGGTGAGAGGAAACCCTGTCTTCTTGAAACATTCTCAGGAATGCAGGCAGCAGGGGAACCATGGTGCAAGGATCAGTGTCCCAGAGGCCCCTGTCTGATGGTGCAACCCGCCTGCTGACCAATTACAGAGAGCGCCTCCACTGCACTCGAACTTTCCGTGCACTTGGGCCCACATGGGATTCATTCTTTAAACTTAAAAAACAAAAAAGGCAATGTAGCTCAGTGACAGCACTTATGTACATACACAGCACCACAAAAAATAAAACAAAACAGCTGGGCGAGGTGGCGCACACCTGTAATCCCAGCGGCTAGGGAGGCAGAGGCAGGAAGATTGCAAGTTCAAGACCAGAGGCAGTCTGCATAACTTAGTGAGACCCTGTCTCAGAAAGTTTAAAAAAAAAAAAAAAAAAACCGGCTGTGGGTGCAGCTCAGTGGTCCAGCACTTGCAGAGCATGCAAGTGCAAGGCCCTAGGTTCAACCCCCAGTACAGCAAAAAAGAAAAAAAAAAAAGGAAAAAAAAAATCACAGAAGAACAATGCAAGTTATATACACCAAACTGCTAACACTAGTCATGTGGAGTGGGCAGTGGGATTATGGAGGTGATAAAGGCAGCCTTTTTTTTTTTTTTCTTTCTTGTACTAGAGGTTGATCTGAGGGCCTTACGCATCCTTTGCAAGGGCTCCATCACTGGGCTGGACCCCCAGTCCCTTTTATATTTTTTGTTCTGAGACAGGGTCTTGTTAAATTACTCAAACTGCTTCTGGCTTTGCACCTGTGATCCTTAGGCCTCAGCCTCTCGAGTTGCTGGGATTAGAGGCATGCACCACAGTGCCCAGTTGAGCCTTTGGGTTTTTTCCCCATACACCTTGTATCATCAGAAACTTACATCAAGCCTTTATTCCTGTATTACTTTTATAATTCATAATTTCATTTAAATAGTTGGAATGTATGGGAAGAAAAATTATTCCCCGTAATCCATTAGCTGAAGCAATCAATGTGAATATCTGAGCATTTGTCTTCCAGGCTTTTAAAAAGGGATCTGTTTTGAATATACAGCAATAGTCACTTTGTAATAAAAGGGCTCAGCTAAGTGCTCTTTCCACAGCAGCTGGACTTCACAGAGCTTTTAAGGTGTAGGCCCTTTCTGTTTCCCTCAAGTCAGCCTCCTTCAGAAGTCCCAACTTCCTCCAACTGAAAGTGTGGGCGATGGGGCGGAGTGGCCAGATGGGCTGGACACCCTCGGGAGCATCACTCCCTGCTTGGCCCAACTGCATGGGAATGCAGAAAAGCTCCCGCCTCTGCCTCCCCTCGGGAGAGCATCACGGGCCTGGATTTCCTGACTTTGTTTTAGATTCCATTCTGGCTGCTTCTCTTGGGCTCTAGTCTCCTGTCTCCCCTGGGCCACACCCTGCTGTAATCTTGTCCTCCTGTGATTCCAGCTGCAGGCAGGTGGGAAGTTAAAGCCCCTTTCTCACTTGCTGAGCCCTTCTGAGGGCCTGTGGCTCTAGCAAGATGTCCATTTAAGGGGCAATGCTGATGCTGGAAAGTCTGTGTGTTGGACTGGTAGGATTTGCTTTCTCTCTTAAACCCAGACTCCACAGACCTGCCCAAACTCATTCATGCGTTGGGGGCTTTGGGAAGCCTCAGGCCTTGCTCTCTCTGGTTGGCAGGTGGTGACATTCTAGGGCCTTAGGACACTCCCTGGAGAGGGGAGCACACGTTCTAGGCAGGGCCGGCTGCCCTCCAGGGGGAACTGTGCTCCATGAACTCATGTTTTGATTATGGCCCATGGGAGTCGCTCTTGGGCTGGTTAATAGGCAGGAGGTAAACACGCACCCAAGGCGACTGAGAACATGGCTCCTTGTCTGCAGGTTTAATTGTAAGCACACACAACAGGACAGAGAGTGAGGGAACAGAGGCGATACAATCTCTCTGTAGCCCTGGCTTCCACATTGCCACTGCCCAGTGTGTTCCTTCTCCCTCCTTCATGATCTTCCCCTGGCTGTTGGGAGGCTGTTGGGCTGGGGAGTGTTTTGTTTCTCTCTTGATTTCATTCTCATCACGTCATTAATGTCTATAGCTATAGCACCTAGGTGTCCAATCTCAGAAGCTAAGCAGGGCTGGGCCTGGTTGGTCCTTGGATGGGAGACTGCCTGGGAATACTGGGTGCTGTAGGCTTGGGAGGAGGACCCAGCAGCACACTCCTGAAACAATCAGCCATCAAAAACCCTATGAATAGCAGAGAAATGCTGACATAGTGCCAGGCATGGCACAGTGTTGGGGAGTGCTTCATTCTGTTGCACATAGTGTTGCTGTGTTGATGGCACACAACAACATCATTAATACAACCTCGTGGCAAACTTGGAAAACACAAAAGCATAAAGACAAGAATGAAAATTGCCCAGTTCCATGGTCCAGTTGCTCTCTTTTGCCACCATTTGAACTCATCTTATTAACTTATTTACTTATTTACTGCTTCTTTCTCCCGCATCACAATACTAAGTCTCAGGAAAGCTAAGACCTTGTCTGTCTGTTCATACTGAATGTCATGGGTCCAAGAGAGGGCCTGGCACATAGTAGGTACTTTACTGCAGCTTGCTGGATGAGTGAAACCAGAGAGGTGTACGTTTGTACTTAGTTGTGACAGTCTAGTTCCTGCTATTTTGTAAACTGATTTCTATACCTGAATGTCACTGTGTTCTTCATGCCAGGTGGATGGGTACGAGGGGCCCTGGGTACAGACCTGGGCCCAAGGGTGGCCAGGAAGACACAGAGAAGACAGATCCCATTGGGGTGATGTCGGAGTCAGAAAAGTACCCCAGAGCACTGCTGAGAAGGGCCGAGTGAGGAGAAGAAAAGGTTCCTCTCAGGCCCTTACCACGTTGGGGACCCCTTCCTCATAACCCTTGGGAGTTGTTTGTACAGAAATCAGAGAGGTTCCCTGAACTTGCTTGCGACCTCATAGATGGTCAGCAGTGAAGTTAGAATGGGAACTGCAGATGCAATAATAAGAGCTATGTCCTTTGAAAAGCCTATCAAATCAGAAACATACCTCATGTTTCTGATTTTAAGGCTTTCAATTAAAAACAAGCTCTGAAGACAATCTCAGGGGACCTAAGTGCCCTTTGCCTTTGGATACTGTTCTGTCAAAACTCTTAGTCTGTACTGGTAAGAAAACAGATTTCACAAGATTGAATTCAACAGGGAGGTCTGGCTAGCTGATTGATTAACTGAGGCAAAGGTCTCAGGAGGGTTTAAGATGAGTCAACCTTTTGTTTTGTTTCGTGTAGGAAGATAAGGACTCTGGATGTCTGCTTGGCGTGATATGAATTTGCCTTTATCCATCTGAACTGTAAAGCTCTAGGTTTGTAAAACATATTTTAGATAATTGTGAAAACATTGTGGTGAAGGTAGATGGCAAGCTTGTCAACTGTATATATTCATCATCTCAAACTGTATTATCCGTTGTACTTGCTGATTAAAGATCAGCTGTCCCATCTCTCTTGATCTTTGTTCTTTCAAAACTACAAGCTTCTCAGAGCAGCTTTTGAGAGGACTGTTGCATTCTGCTGTCTCCTACCAGCAAAAGGTGACCAGTGTGATCCAACAAAGAGCCTCTGGCAGTTTCTGCTTTAAAATCCACAGGTCTTTCCCCGCTGCTAACCCTCATTTCTGGTCACTTACGGCCATCAGCACTGACCCAGCCAGAACTCTATGTGGCATGAACTTAACTCCATAGGCTAAACCATAAGCTTATTTTATTGTAGTTTTTGGTGCTGATGACTGAGCCCAGGGCTGTGCGCATGCCAAGCACATGCTCTGCCACTGTGTACGCCTCCAGCCCAACTGTCATGAGGAGCCTTAGGGTTCTTATCCCTGGATTCCTGCTCCTGTTTCTGCGGAGTCAGTTCCTACAAGTTTCTGGAGTTCAGTCTTGGCCCAATTGGTGGTACTGAGTGGTCCACCCACGTCAAGGACACACTCCTGGTTGCCCAAGGCTCGACCCCGAAGAACCCATGACGCAGTGGGCTGTGTCCCCAGAGCCTCTGCCTGGGGGCCTCCCTTGCTCGGAGGCTTCTCCCCAGGGCAGATCACAGGGAGGCCACACACCAGAGGCTCATTCTCCACAGCACTTGTGGTCCTGGAAGGAAGGAAAATCACCTCCCTGGAGGTTTCTCCTGCTGGAAGGGGAGCGCAGTGATGCATACAGTAAGAAGACCCTCCGGGGTTAGGGGCATGGCTGGACATGTGATTGCAGAAGAAACAGAGATGAAAAAGTCTCCCCCACTGCAACATGTATGGGGGGACATGTGTGGCACACAAGAGGCGTTACACCCATAGAGAGTGGCAGATTTTCATTTTCATCAACAATTGCAGTTTCATTCTCCATGCTAGTTGTTGTTGTTGTTGTTAGGTGCCGTCAAGTCGGTATCCGACTCATAGCGACCCTCATAGGGTTTTCATTGGCTGACTGTTTCGGGATTGCCTTGGGAGTGGATTGCCAGGTCCTTCTCCCATTTTTGCGGTGCTGGGAATTGAACTCAGGACCTCAGAAACTGCAGCGCAGGGCTCTACCAACTGAGCTAAATCCCAGCCCCCCTTGCTAGTTATCTGAGGGAAATCAGGAGCCACTCCTATCCACTCAGAAGCTCTGTTTTGCTTTAAAAGATTCCAGTCAAGTGACATTGATTGAACACCCACCTAACACCACTACCACCACGTACCACTTACTTTTGTATACTTCTCATTTGAGCCTCAGGACAACCTACTTTAAACAGGGATTATTCTCCCCATTTTACAGATGAGAAAACAAAGACTGATCCATGGTGAAGTTATTATCCAAGGGCACAGAGCTGGTCTTGCTCTCTAGCCCAGGCTGGTCTTGAATTTATAATCTTCCTGCCTTAGCCTCCGAAGTACTGGAATTATAGGTGTGCACTAAAGTGCACCTCCTCCCCAACTGACATCTTTGTCTTCTTCCCTGACAGCTAAGAATCTTTTCCAAATCAGTGGGGGGTTTTGTTTTGTTTTGTGGTATGGGGGTTTGGACCCAGGCCCTTTCACGTACTTTGCAAGTGCACTGCCATGGGGCTGCACTCCCAGCTGGCTTGTGTGATGTGTTAGTTACGTTTGCATAGCTATGGTCAAAATACCTGACAACTTTTTTTTCAAGTATTGCATTCCCAACCCCTTTTTTATTTTTTTTATTTTTGAGGTCGGGTCTCGTTAAGTTGCCCAAGCTGGCCTCTGGCCTTGAGCCTGTAATCCTCCTGCTTCAGCCTCCTGAGAAGCCAAGATTACAGGTGTGCGCCATGGTGTCTCCCTCATGTGTCTGTCAGCTTGTCGTGCTGTGTGGGCTTGGATGTTAATGTGATGCTGAAAGCTATGCCACAGGTATTTCAGATACCAGCAGGGCCACCCATGGTGGACAGGTTTCAGCTGAGCTTGCAGATGAAGACAGACTAGAGAGGACCTGGCAGCCCACTCCTGAAACAATTAGTCATTGAAAACCCTATGAATAGCAAAGAAACACTATCAAATATAATGTTGGAAAATGATGTGGCATGACTCAAAATGAGAAGAAATAGTGGCTGCAACAATGGGCTCAAACGTAAAAAGATCGTGTGCATGGCACAATATTGGGTAGGGCTTCAACCTGTTGTACATAGGGTCACTAGGAGTCAGATCTGACTTGATGCCACCTCACGACGACAGCCATGGTGTCTGGCTTAGAACAACTGAAAGGGAGGAAAGATTTATTTTAGCTCACAGGTTCAGAAGATTCAGTCTGCGGTCACGTCTATGTGCTTGAAAAGAACATCACCTCATGAGTGTGATGGCAGGAGTGTGTGGCAGAGACGCTTCTTTACTTCTTGGCAGACAGGAAGCAGAGAAAGGGAATGCTTGCATTCAGCTGGCTTTCTCCTTTTCCCCCTTTTCTTCCTTCCAGGTCCTCAACCCATGGGATGGTGCCACCCACATTCAGGGTGGGTCTTTCCCCCCATCAGTTAATCTCTGGAAACATCCTCACAAATACACCCAGAGGTGCACCTTACCAATCTCCTAGGTGATTCTAAATCTGGTCAAACTGACAATGAAGATTAACCATCCCATGTAGTAATTCTATTTTTAATTTTTTTGAGGAAGTACCACACTGCTTTCCATTGTGGCCATACCATTTTATATTCAAACCAACAGTACACAAGTGTTCCAGTTTCTCCACATCATCACCAACACTTGTCATTTTATTTATTTATTTTTTTGGGGGTACTGGGGGTTGAACCCAGGGCCTCGCACCTGCATGCTTTGCAAGTGCCGGACCACTGAGCTGCACCCCCAGCCCATTTTTTTTACTCTTTGAGACAGGGTCTTGCTAAGTTATGCAAACTTCCTCTGGTCTCGAACTTGTGATCCTCCTGCCTCTGCCTCCTGAGCCACTGGGATTACAGGCATGTGCCACCACGCCCGGCATTTTATTTTATTTTGATAGTAGTCATCCAAATGGGTATGAGGTGTAAGCTCACAGTTTTATATCCTGCCATGGGGAGGAATAAAAAGAGAATGGATATACAGACATTGATTGCCGGTTCAAGGCCAGTCTGGGCTATAAGGAAAGAGCCTGTCTTAAAAAAAAAAAAAAAAAAAAAAAGGAAAAGAGCAAAACATCTAGAAAAAGATCCAATTATACAGTTGTTTGATTCAGAATGCAGTTGATGCTTCAGTGTGGTGAGGATGGGATGGCTTTCCCAAGAGTGCCTGCTCAACTGCAAATCCATGTGGGAAAATGAATCTTGACCCTTGCCTCATATTGTGCACAGAAATCAATTGCAGAAAAATTATATTCCTAAATGTGGAAAGCAAAACAATACAGTTTCTAGAAGAAATGACTGGGGAGTATCTTTGAGACCTTAAGTTTAGGTGAATATTCCTTAACAGGATATAAAAACATCAACCATAAAGAAAACAATGGATAAACTGACTTACATTAAAATTAAGAACATCTAGCCAGATGTGGTAGTATGTACCCGTAATCCCAGCTACTCAGGAGGCTGAGGCAAGAAGATTACTTGAGCCCAAGAGTTTGAGATCAGCCTGGGCAACACAGCAAGATCCTATCTCAACAAATAAACACACACAAACATGCATTAAGAAAGGAGAAAGATAAGCTACCAAGTGTATTTGCAATACATTTATCCAACAAAGGAAAATTAATTGGAAAAGGGTAGTCTGGTTAATAAATATGCAAAAGTTTGAAGGGCCATTTCATTAAAAAAGATATTGTAGTGGCTAATGAGCATATGGGGTTGGGATTTAGCTCAGTTGGTAGAGCACCACTCTACAGTCTCTAAGGGCCCGAGATCAATTCCCAGCACTGCAAAAATGGGAGAAAGATATGGCAATCTATTCCTGAGGCAATCCTGAAACAATCAGCCATTGAAAACCCTATGAGGGTCACTATGAGTCAGACATGACTCAATGGCACCTAACAACGACAATGAGCATACAGAAATGTTCAACCTCATTAGTCATCAGGGAAATGCAAATTCAGACTGGCAACGTCAAGTTTTGGTGAGGATGTGAAAGAACTGGAATATTCAGTCCCTGTTGGTGGGAACAGAGATTGGTACAATCACTTTAAAAATCTGTTTGACAGTATATCCAGAAACTGAATATTTGCAATAACCTACAATCCAATAATCCTCTCCTAGGTATACAGAACCAACAGAAAAGTGTACATATGTTCAAGAATGTTCAGAGCACCACAATTTCTAGTAATAGGTACTCATCTAGCATAGAACGGCTAGTCAGGATGTGGAGGTTTCTACAATGTACTACCAGAAAGGAGTGGTTCTCAGATGTGAGTGGGCATCAGAACCACCTGCAGGCTGGTTACACAACTGCCTGCTGAGCTCCCTCTGTCCATCCACACAGAAAGCTCACACGCCCCCAACTCCAGCCGCCCTTTTCAGAGTTGGAAATGTCTGCTGGTTACCTCTTGAGTGTTCTCTCCTCCCCCACAGCAGCAAGACCAGGAGTTAAGGAAGCATGGAAGCCCTGGTTTCTGGCCATTAGTACAAACACACAAATCTTTCCTATGTCAGGTCTTTGCACCCTTGATTTTGTTGATATACTTATGAGCATTATCTTAAATAACTCATACACTTATAATTGTGGAGCCATCTTTTTGTTTTGTTTTGTTTGAGACAGAGTCTTGCTATGTGGCCCAGCCTGGACTTGGCCTGTGATCCTCCTGCCTCAGTCTTCTGAGTGCTGGAATTACAGGCATGTGCCATGCATGGTTCATGGCAGCCATTTTTATTACCTTGTCATAGAGAATTGACCATTAGATGGATTAATTGCAAAATCACCCTGTGAGGCAAAAGCAGAGATGAGATTCAAAGTCACATCTTTCACTCTGGATATGGCTGCTACCTACCCAGAATGCCAAGCATCCTTGTCCCTCTTCTCCATCCATCCAGGGGTCTCCAAGCTCCACACCAAGGTATGGCCCCTCCTTGCTCCAGGAAGAAAATACTGCCACCCAGAGCAAGCAGCTTTTCACCGGATAATACGCAATTGTTCCGCTTTGTAATGTTAAAAAGCTCAGCCCTGACAGGGATCCTTTGGGCAGTTGTCTGCTGTTTTTGTGGCTAATTGGGTGTCTGGGGAGGTGGACACAGCTGCAGGGAAATACTGATCTTTCAGCTCAGTCACTTGGAGAGGGCTAGCATACCCTGCTCCTCTATGTATCAGCATCTTGGAAATAGCTGCTTAGGACTTTGGCAGAGTCAGGTGGGAAGCAAGGACTCTAAGAACAGCCTGTGGCCCGGAAATATTTAGCACCAAGGCCAGCGACCCAAACTCCCCTGGAAGCTGTTATTGTCAGTTGCTGCCCAGTTGGGTCCAACTCATAGTGATCCTATGTACAACAGAATAAAACATTCCCCAACACTGTGCCGTGCCCAGCACTATGTCAGTGCTTCTCTGCCATTCATAGGGTTTTCAATGGCTGCTTGTTTAATGATTGTTTCAGGACAGGGCTGCCAGGTCCTTCTCCCAGTTATAGTGGTGTTGAGGAATCAAACCCAGAGCCTCAGAGAGTGCAATGCAGCATTCTATCAAGTGAGCTGAGCTCCAGCCCCTCTGGAAGCAAGGAAGCTGTAAAGCAGAGGCTCTCAGCACTGGCTGCATGTTGGAACCACCTGGAGAGATTTTCAAACAAATTTCCAATGTCTAAGCTGCACCCTTGAGTCTAATTGGATCAGAACCTATGGGCATACGTTCTAGTACTATGGATGCTGTCTAGTACTATGGATGCACACACACACACACACACACACACATATGTATATATATGTATATATATGTATATATATGTATGTATATATAATTTTATCTTGCTTTATTAGTAAATGATGATGGGGTACAGAGTAATACAACACTGGCTTTTTCCATTATGCATCCTTTACATCACTTCTGGCAACACTTTCATCAACCACAAGGTTTATGGAGCCTTATGGCTAATATGTTGTTGTTGTTGCTGTTAGGTACTGTCGAGTGGAGTCTGACTCATAGTCACCCTATGAACAGCAGATCGAAACACTTCCCCATTCTGTGCCAGGCACTTGATCTTATTTATGTTTAAGCCCACTGTTGCAGACACTGTGTCAATCCATCTGGTGGAGGGTTTTCCTTTTTTTCGCTGACCTGCCACTCTCCCAAACATGATATCTTTCTCTAGGGATTGGTCTCTCCTGACTACATGTCCAAAATATGTAAGATGCAGTCTAGCCATCCTTGCTTCCAAGGAGCACTCTGGTTGCACTTCTTCTAGGACAGATCTGTTGGTTCTCTTGGCAGTCCACAGTATATTCAATAGATGTCTCCAGCACCATAATTCAAAAGCATCAATTCTATTCCTGTCACCCTTGTTCAATGTCCAGCTTTCACAACCATATGATGCGACTGAAAATACCATGGCAGAGTCAGGCACACCTTTGTCTTCAATATGTAGTAAAACTCAAATGCATATTTGGGTTATATTCCCCTATTTTTCCCAATGTACTTATGAAGTTACATTGTTTACCCGAGATTATCCTCTCCTCCCCATCCTACCTTCTGTAATTTTTGTTTCCCTCTGCTAGATCCCTCCCTCCTTCTTTCTACTCTTTATATTGTCCCTTCTTTGCTAAATTTAATTGTGCCTTTTTAATAGATCAATTTATATACAGGATTTTTTCTTCCTTTAAGATTCAGCTCCCACATATGAGTGAGAATATATGGTATTTCTCTTTTTGAGCTTGTGTTTGTTCCCTTAAGATGATGTTCTCCAGTTCCAAAGTGGAACTTTGCTGCAAATGACATTATTTCATTTTTTATTGCTGAGTAGTATTCCATTGTATATATGTACCATAATTTTTTTTATCCATTCTTCTGTTGATGGGCACCTTGGTTGGTTCCATATCCCTGCTATTGTGAAAAGTGCTGCATTGAATATGGAGATGCAGGTGTCTGTGGTATGATGATTTGTCTCCCCTTGGGTATATTCCTAGTAGTGGTATAGCTGGGTCATATGGCAGTTCTATCTTTAGTTTTCTGAGGTATCTCCATATTGATTTTCAAAGTGGCCGAACCAATTTACAATTCTACTAGCAGTGTAAGAGGGTTCCTGTTTTTCATAACCTTGCCAGCATTTGTTATTGTCTTGTTGATCTTGGCCATTCTTACTGGTGACATTTTAAAAATCTCACTTCTGTAGGTGATTCTAATATACAAAAAGGACTGAGAATGACTGCAGTAATGAATCCACAAACAGGAGGTGGAGTGTTCCAAAGACAGGCAGTACTAGAGGAGCATGAGAATTTTGAGTCTAAAAGGAGCCCGGGAGGTAAAGGCATTGAGTTCTGCCCCCTCTGAACTGCTTTCCTAGTCCACTTTATTTTCAATTAATTAATTTTTGCATAACTGGGGGAGTTGAACCTAGGGCCTTGCACGTTAGGCAAGTGCTCTACCACTGAGCTGCACCCTCAACCCTCTTTGTATTCTTTTTATCTTGCGACAGGGTCTCCCTAAGTTATGCAAGCTGCCTCTGGCATGGTGCTTGTGATCTGCCTACCTCAGCCTTCTAAGTTGCTGTGATCACAGGTGTGCATTACAGCACCACTTTAAATGGGCGAATGCTAATCTCTCTATTCTGGGGTCATCCTCCTTGGCCCCTCTGCTTAGTATATCCTCAAGTTCAAGAAATAGCTAAACATTCTTCTAAGCAATATGGAGAACTTGCCTCAGTCCAGTTTCATAAAACCAAAAAACAAACAAACAAACAAACAAACCCCAAAACAAAAACGAAAACGAAAACGAAAACCAAAACCACACACTTGAAAGGAAACCACGAGGCTTTAGACTTAGTAGCCTGGGAATTGGTGGACTATATCTAGACTTCAAGATTTTTAAAAAGAAAACGTATTTCTTGGTTGTTTATATAGAAGGATAAAAATTGGAAACTATAGTTTAAAAAAATAGGGGGTTGGTTATATTTGAACAATTAGGGGTTGGCCATCTGCACAATGAAATTCAACAAAGCCTTTGAAAAGTGTAGTATATTCAAAGATTTAATGGCACGGGAAGTTGTGCATGTAGTATTATGTGAAAAAACAACTTAGTGAGACCCTGCCCAATTTTTAAAAAATTTAAAAATTACATTACCATTTTCAACAGAGTATTACAGGTAGGTTTAGGCTGAAATTAAATTTAATTTATTAATTATTATTATTATATATATATTATATATATTATTATTATTATTATAATTAATTAATTATAAATTAATGAAATTAAATTTCATGCCATAATCAATGACATTCAAATTATGACAACAATATAGTACTTCTATGGGATAAAGAACTTCTTTAAGGCAAATAAATGTCCACGTTTCTTCACAGTTAAATATTAATGTGACAGAATTCAGCCCTAAGAGATAAATTTTAATTTATGTGATTTTTTATGAACTAATTAATGGATTAGATCAAAGACCAGGCTCAGAAAAGAGTCACAAAGAGGTCTTAGAAAACATTTCTTGTTAATTCTCTATGGCTTTCTTCAAAGGACACAAATTTACGTGCTGGTCATGGTGGCACACACCTGTAATCCGAGCACTCAGGAGGCAGAGGCACGAAGACTGACGTGAGTTTGACCTGAGTTTGAGGCCAGCCTGGTCCACACAGTGAGTTCTAGGACAATCAGGGCTACACACTGAGACCTAAGACCCCTACAAACCTTCATTATATCCCAGAAGGGAAGCAGAAAGTAGGCTGCAAGAAGGAAAATCAACCAAACCTTTTACTAAAGACAAGCCAGGAGAGCCCCTCTTGGGTTATCTGCAAAAGTCACCTTCAGCAGGAAAGGGGCAGGAAATCAGAAAGCTGGAAGAGTTTTACCTTATATAAATACCAACTCCTGCTTGTCTTAGAGGAGCCATGGCCTAGACGTCATCACTGCCAACTGTGTCCCACCATCAATGATTAAATATGATATGATGCAAATACTCACGGTTCCATTAATGGTTCGGTACTCCAATTTCCTGCAGCGTGGAGTTTCCGAAGTGCTCTTGGCTAAATAGAACAGTCTCCATCCATCCATTAAGAGACACAATTTCAATACTGATGTTTTCAAAGCAGTCTATTTCTCCTTATAAAAACATAAACTCTTACAAAATGCAGTCTATGCAGGTTGTAAAATCTAGAGTCCTCCCCATCTATGATCTCTAGTTTGCTTACTGTTTTCCCCAGGTAACTGCTCATACCATTTTCTGGAGTATCTTTCCCTATATTCTACACATAAAACCAGCCTATTAAAAAAAACAAAATATTTAAATAGGTATTTCACCATAAAAGATAGAAAGATGACAAATAACCAACATGAAAAGATGCACAATATCCTTAGTCATTGCTGCTGTTAGGTGCCATTGAGTCATTTCCGACTCATAGCGACCCTCATAGGGTTTTCAATGGCAGATTGTTTCGGGATTGCCTTGGGAGTGGGTTGCCACGTCCTTCTCCCATTTTTGCGGTGCTGGGAATTGAACTCAGGACCTCAGAAACTGCAGCGCAGGGCTCTACCAACTGAGCTAAATCCCAGCCCTTCCTTAGTCATTAGGGAAATGCAAATAAAAACTATAAGGTGACATCACTACACATCTAATCCAATGGCTAAGACTTAAAAGAGTAAAAAGACATCAAATGTTGATGAGGGAGGCAGTAATTAAGGAAGAGGCAAGAGCATCTGACAACATTGAGAATGGCCACTGCACATTAGTGCAGGACAATTCGATCTTTCCATTTTTCTCTCCCTTGTCAATATTTATTGAGCAGGTACTATGTCCATTGAACTGGGGAACACAAAGCTGAATTATGAGAGCTCCTTCCTTCAAGGTGTTCACAGCTCCCCTATGGGGAGACAGAGCCTGGATACACTAGGAGGGGACTAAAAGCGCTGTTAAGGGGATGGAGGGAGCACAAAGGAAATCAGGAGGTTCAGCAGGGGCAGGCCAGGGAGTCTTCCTTAAAGACATTTAGGTAGTGTTAGCAACTGAATATGGGTGTCCCCCTACTAACGTTCATGTTGAAACCCTAACCCCCAACATGGTGGCATTAGGAAGTGAGAGCGCTGAGAGGTAACTAGGTCAGGGGCTGGGGACTTCGTGAATAGAGTTTTAGACAAGAAACTTGCTGTCTCTGGTCTCTGTCAGGCAGGGCACAATAACCAGCAAGCCAGGAAGTGGATCCTCACTAGACACTGCATCTGCTGGCACCTTGGCCCTGGACTTCCCTGCCTCCAGAACTATGAGCTAAATAAGTTCCTATTAAACCCAGTCTGCCTGCAGCCATAGCCCTGTGGCATCCGATCCCGTCAGATCTCTGAAGCTAAGCAGGGTCAGGCTTGGTTAGTACCTGGATGGGAGACCGCCTGGGAACACCAGAAGCTGTAGGCTTGGGAGAAGGACCTGGCAACCCCCTCCCAAAAATCAATCTGCCATTGAAAACCCTATGAACAGCAGAGAAGCACTGACAATAGTGTTTCGCCTGTTGTACAGAGGGTCACTATGAGTCGGATACCAACTCAATGGCACCTAACAACAAACCCAGGCTATTGGAACTTGTTATAATAGCTCAAACTTAAGATGTGTTTTTTCTTTTGAGGTGAAATTCACGTAACATAAATGTAGTTTATTGTTATTTTTTGTGGTACTTAAGGGTTGAACCCAGGGCCTTGAAGATTCTTTGCAAGTGCTCTGCTACTGAACTGTTCTCACATCCCATTTTTTATTTTTTATCTTGAAACAGGGTCTCACTAAGTTACACAGGCCACCTCTGGCCTCAAATTCACAGTCCTCCTGCCTCTCTCTGCCTCCTGAATCACCGGGATTACCAGAATGTGAGGCCTTAGATTCAATCTCCAAGTAACATGAAGAAAGGGAAGGGGAGAACAATGTGGTCAAATAAAAAGGACAGAGTGGGGTAGGGAGTCACTGCTAATGGGTACAGTGCGTCTTTCTGAGGTGATGGAAATGTTCTAGTTAACAGTAGTGCTGGTTGCACAATTAAGTACTTGGGACTCTTTAAAAGGGTGAATTTTATATGAATTATATCCCTAAATATACTGCTACTTTATTTACTTATTTTGTGGTGCCGGGGGTCAACCCCAGGGCCTTGTGTATGCTGAACAAGTGATCTACCTACCACTGAGCTACACTCCCAGGCCCCATATTATTATTTTAAAAAGAGATGCCAAAAACATGAACAAGAACATCTGGTTGGGTATGGGAAATGAGCTATTTCCACTTTCTAGTGAGGTGAAGAATCCAACTCTGATTTGTACTTAGAGATGGGGAGAACTTTTATAAAAAGTCATTATTATTTTAAAGATCATTTTGTCATTTCACAAACCTGAAAATGAGCATTTTTAAAAATTACTTTTTCTTTTAGTGTACAATGGGTTTCATTATGACATTTTTATATATTATATACTTTGCTCATATTCATCTATTACCCTTTCTTGTTCCTCCCTCTCCCTCCAAAATAGTCCCCCCACCAAAAGTATTTAAGGAGGGTGGGAATCTATTTTTCTGGCTAAACTGTAAAATTTTGTTGTTGTTGTTGTTGTTAGGTGCCATCGAGTCGGTATCCGACTCATAGCGACCCTCTGTACAACAGGGGAAACACTATTGTCAGTGCTTCTCTGCTGTTCATAGGGTTTTCAATGGCAGATTGATTTTTGGGAGGGGGCTGCCAGGTCCTTCTCCCAAGCCTACAGCTTCTGGTGTTCCCAGGCGGTCTCCCATCCAGGTACTAACCAGGCCTGACCCTGCTTAGCTTCCGAGACCTGACGGGATCAGATGCCACAGGGCTATGGCTGAGGGCAATTTTAGATTCCTATAATACCTTCTGATACTTCATGATGATAGATTCTTTCACTTCTTGGGCTAAAACATTAGCAGATTGTTCATATAATGGTTTTTGAACATTAGGTGAGAGTTTCTCAATACCGGTATTATTTCATCCTGGGTTTTAGAACAGTGCAAGAAATAGGTAGCAACACTAGAGTTATCATTCCCAAACTGCCTCAAGGTTACCATTCCAATATAACCAACCACAGGCACAACCATTTCGATATTTAATTTATTATTAAATTACATAACAAAGCTTCTTCTATACAGTCAGAAAATGCACATTTAAATGGGAACAAAAATTAAGTACAAATACAATAAAATTGGTTCCAAGATGCTATTTTAAAAGCAAAAATTAGAAAGTGCATTTGGTAAAGAATAGATTTTTAAAAAATTGGTATTGGCATTTTGTGTGAGGAAACATCTTCCATCACAGTAACATGTGACTGGAGCTCACTCCTCCCCCTGTAAGAGGTAACAGCATGGGGATGGATGCACATAATTTGATACTAAAGTCAGATTTTAGGCTAAGTATACAGAAAATGAGAAAGATCCTTTAAGACATGGCTCAGCCTTGTCCCGATTTCTTATCCAATAAACATCTTTAAAATTCACTTGTTCCTTCCTCATTTTCCTTTTCCCTGTGAACTTTAAGGGTATGTAGATATAGATAGGAATAAAGAAGGTGAGTTTAGTAAGACCATGATGAAAAGTTCTGCATCTTCTTTGGAGACCAGGCTAAATAACCCCTAATCTAAAAGGAGAATGGAACACAATCACTGTCATTTGAGTAGGATCCATTTGTTCTTTAGTTACATTTGCCACAAAATTCAGGGTAACACTGGACCTGGCCATTTATCCCCAACAACTTAATATTACAAGTTAGAAAACTCAGTCAATACCCCCAAAATCTTACCTGGCTAATGATGAAAGACAAGGTATTAGAAACCCAAAAGGCTAGATCACTTCCTAAAAATCATTTTCATCAGGCTGAAATCATTAACAGTAAAACAGAAAATTAATGGTGGGAATGCAAAATCCAAGGTGCCTCAGGGGCTCAGAGGCATCGCACCAAAATATTCAGTAAGTATACTTTCCTATTCAGATGTATTCACATCCAATATGAAAGAACTAAAGTAAATATGATTTGGTTCCAGGTATGAAAAGTATCCTCCAGGTGTCTCCTCTCATCACTTGTCTGTGATCTCAGGAGTTTACTCCCATGTCTGATTGGGGTACTGAGAAGTGTGGAAAAAGGCAATCTCTATAAAAGTCAATTTTGGTACAAAGGTGAGGCTAAAGGAAAGCCCTCTTCTAAAAATCAAAACAATAAAGGTGAATAACGCAGGTGACAGGGGAATCTATTCAGCATTATTAATAGTAACAATGAAGAGTATGGAGACAGGCACTGTGGTGTGTGCCTGTCTCCCAACTCAAGAAGCTGAGGCAGGGTGATTTTGAGTTTGAGGCCAGAGGCAGCGTATGCAAGTGAAGGAGATCCTGACTCAAAATATTTTTTAAAAGGGGTTCTGGGTATGCAAATCTGTGGTAGAGCACTTGCCTAGCATGTGTGAGGCCCTGGGTTCAACAATCCTGTACCTCAAAATAAACAAAACAAAAACAGTATAGAGACTGCCAGATTGGACAACTGATGGCACCTGAATATTTGGGCTTGAACTTAAGTAATAAACATTTTTACTAAGTCATCAGTACACACCAAAACAAAATCGTGGAAATACATAATTTGGAGCCAGGCATGGTGGTGCACACCTATGTAGTTCCAGCTACTCAGAAACAGGATTGTGAACTTGAGACCAGCCTGGGCTACACAGCAAGTGCCTGTGTGGGGGAAAAAAAAAATCCCTAAATCCTCCATTTGGAATTTTCTAACATTGTTGTTGCCACTGCTTTTTCCCATCTTTTAGTGAAGGGGAAAGTTCTAAATTGTTACAATAAAAAAAAATATATATATATATATATATATGTATATATGTATACATATATATAAATAAAACAATGGCTAAAGAAGCATAACTTCCCTAAGAGGCAATATTTCATCATTTCACTGTGACCAGAAACAGAAAATTCCTTTTGACCTCTAGGCTTGAGTGGCTTTAACAAGAAACTAATTGTTGGGCTGGGGATGTAGTTTGGTCGAAGAATGCTTCCTTTGCATGCAAAGGCCCTGGGTTCGATCCTCAGCAACACCACCACAACAAAAAAAGATCCCATAACTAACTGTTGGCTACTGAACCTGGTGACTGGTCTCTAAGGAGGACAGCAAAAAAAAGGGGAAAAAACTTAGATGATTGGGGAGGGGGGAAGGCAAATGGCATAAACTGAAGTTCAAATGTGCAAACCTAGGATCCAGTTTAAGCCCCACTCCTGTAAAGGGCATGTCTTCATGCCTTTTCTGCAAATGAAGGCAGGAAGTGGAAGGGAAAGCAAGTGTACCCTCCTAGCCTTCTACACACCCCTTATATCAGGGCACCTCACTATGGGTGATAGCACTGGGATGTTAGTCACACCTACTTGACACCAGTATCTATGCCACACTTTGTCAACTTCCTCAGAAGAACTGATTTCTTTATTTTCATAAGGAAAATAACCAACGTAATTCTATCACGTCAAATAAGCACACCTACCCCAGAAAGGCTCACCAGCCACCAACATTGCTGCTGTCCTTGGCTGCAGCAGGTGATAATAGCTCGTGTCCTAGTTTAACTCTCACACATCAGCCTTCGTGAATGAGCCAAGTAATCAAACCAGTAGAAAAGACTGGTAGTATAATTAAATAAATAACTTTATTTATGATACTTCAGATTTTATAAATGCCAACTACATAGCAACCAGAGTCTCACAAAGTCTAGCTGATGCACAACCACCAATCAAAGCCCTTTGAAAATCAAAGATAATAAAGTGTCAGCGGAGAGAAGTTTTGTTCTCTCAAAAGAGAATTTAATGAATGAACTTACTTCCCTGATCCTTTAAGGTTCACAGTGGGAAAACTTAACTTTCTTTTAAGGGCATTCCCCAGTCAATGAACTGATCGACCCATATTTAGAAAAATAAACCCCGTAATTAAGAAAAATATATCAAATGCCCTTCATATTCAGAATGTAGTAAGACTTTGACTCTAGAACGGCAAACCTTTCACTCTCTGCCCCGGACCAGGTGTTAGTCTAACTATGAGGCAGTATACCAAGTCCACCTGAACAGCACCATCTATACACCACGATGTAGGGAAGAATTACACATTAATATCCTTTTATTTCCCATGGTACAGACTGGGACCAATACTATAAATATCATAGTAAATTCCAACAGGAAACAGCAGCCGTTTCTCTTGGTGAGGAATGGAGATGCTGGAAGTTGTTATCTGGTAGTTCAGTCAGACAAGTAACAAATTTATAGAAACCGAGAAATGGTTTAACTTGAAAAGAATTCAGGTAATTTGAAATGTTGTCACTGTCCAGGGATGGTAATAGAAAACAGGTGCAGGTAGACAGAGACTCAGTCTTGGCACCCTACATAGTGAAACCATTCTCTAAATGTTTGGAAAAGCTTAACAGATTTGGAATGAATAGATTTTCACAGAACACAGAATTCCTGGTACATCAGGCAACAGTTCTTAAACTTTTGCTCCTAAGTTGCAGATCATTTACAAATGGAATTATCTGGATAGTGACTCCTCAATGCCTTTTTACATGCGGCTTGTTGAACAGATCTCACTGAAAACTGAGCAGTTCACTCTCGCCAACAATGTTAATTCTGGTATGATGGCAACAGCTGGGGCATTGACAGACCTTGGCTATTAGTTTGTCATGGTAGAACCAAGATTTCCTTATCTTGAAGTAGCAAATATTAGCTCAATGAAAGAAAGAAAAAAATCAAAACAATGACTGATTCTTTAAAAAAAATTTAAAAAGCCCTGTCATTCTTGATACTTTTCCAGCAATTTAGTTAACCCCAGAATACTCACAATTTAAAAAAAGAAAGGAAAGACAAACTCTTTTTTGCAGTGTTCTCCATTTCAGACCACCTCAAACATGCTGAAGTTGGCCTATTCGCATCTCAAAGATCTGTGAAAAACAGAATTTCCCTTGAATACCAATAGAATGGGGGATACAGAGTAGAAATCTATAGCACAGATTATCCAGAAAAAATTCGTGATTTCTCATCACTAGTGTTAAATAAAAGGACAAGACTTATTTCATTCATACCCAATCTGGTGGCTGAGGGAGAAGCAGTTTTTTGATATGGAGAAACCTGGCATTTTGAAGAGTCCAGCTGTGAGACCAGGCTGGTCACCAGGTTTCAACACTCTCACTGAAGCATAGATGCTCTGTTTTTTGATTGATTTACTTACCTCCTAGGGAGACAAACCTAATGACGCCCCCTCCCCCTTTAAATTAAAAAACAGAGAAGTGTGTGTTAGAAAAGACAGCACAGGAAAACCGTGGCTTCAGCTCATCCTGACCATGTCCTAGCGCTCTCACTCTCAGGTGTGGATTCACCCGGCTAGTCAGGCTAATGCTCAGGACAGTTAACTTCTCCTTTCCTTATTCCAGATCAGGGGGTGAAAGTGGCGGCCTTCAAGAGTCCCTAGAGACGTGCCATCAATGGAAAGCATAGAGCAGCAACAGGATGGTGCAGACACCAATCACCCCACCGAGGATGAGTGAGTCTCGCCTCTTCCTAAGGTTGATCTTCTGGATCAGGCTGTTCACAGCAGGAAAACGATCTTAGAGAAATCTTTATTAAGGTCATATTTGCAAGAAGCCTCTTTAGTGAAAAGTCACCTCCTCAAAAAAAAAAAAAAAAAATCACAATAATAGCCATCAGTGGAGTCCTGAAACAATAAGTGATGAGAAGAAATAGGGGGGAAGAAAAGTATACTGAGGGCGTCTTTAGTAAGCACACATTCCAAAATTGGGACAGATTTAAGTCTTCTGGGCTTGTGTGTAAGACACACACACACAAAAAAAAAAAAAAAAAGAAAAGAAAAGAAAAGAAAAGAAAAGAAAAAATCAACAGAGAGAAAGAGGAAAGAGAAAATGAGGACAGCTCCCATGTACTGGGGGAGGGAACCAGTGTGGTCAGGAACAGAGGACTCTGCAAGGTGGGGAGCACAGGATGCCCAGGTACTACCTTCCTTCTCTCATCCCGCACCCTCCTTTCCCTTTTCTCCTCCTCTGTCCCTCTTTCCTTCTCTCAGGAGACTGGGGAGTTCTGTCTGAAGGTTTTGAAGGAAACCAGATCCTCTCCCCACACAGAAATAACCCTCCTTGGATCCAGGCAATTGGGGAGAATTAGCTCTAGGATCTATATAACCAGGCACTGGTGAATTATTTAAAATTTAAATTTTACTTTGCAGCAGTAGGCACGCTATTATAGGAAAGTGGGTTAAAATGCTATAGCTGTCCTACTTGGGGAACATTAAAAAAAAAGGAAAATTTTAATTTTAGGAGTTTTTTAACAGTCATAACTCTACTATACATAGTATTTCAGGTTATCTTTATACTCTTATTGTTTGTACACTGTAGACCAAAGCATCCACACTGTTTTGTACTTTTGGCAATGGTTTTTGACTATATACCTGCAGGTGAATCCTCTTTGTTAATAGAGCTATTGTATCAAATTCAGGAACAGCAATGATAAAAACCACCAAGGATGCTATGGAGCTGGAATAATCTCCCCTCCTTGAAAATCTTCACTGTGTGTTTTTGTATGACTCTTACCAGGGACAGCTACTTACGTACTTGTACTTGCATATTCTATATATTGTATGATCATGGCTTTGCCTAATCTTGCATTTCCTTCCATGTCTATAATACTTAACACTTTGCAAACATTAATATATTTTTGAATTAATAAAAAAACACCCCTGGGACAACTGGCAGAGTTTAAAAAATATGAACAGGAAGCATGCATTGAAGTGACAAAAACTTTTTTTTTTTTTTTTTTTTGGTGGTACTAGGGGGCTGAGCCCAGGGTGTTGTGCATACTTTTGCAAGCTCTCTACCACTGAGCTGCACCCTATCCCCTTTTTAAATTTTTTTATCTCAAGACAGGGCCTCATTAAGTTACACAGGCTGCCTCTGGCCTTGAACCTGTGATCCTCCTGCCTCTGCTTCCTGAGTTGCTGAGATTACAGGTGAGAGCTAGCATACCTGGCTAAGTGACAAAAACATTTACAAGGTAAAAATCTCATGTAGAAAAATGCTCCATCTCTTCTTGCTCAGCATAAGCGTAAACAAATCCACCAAGTATGTACATTTTTGGCATCAAGAAACTGTCTATTGTGGACATATTTCTGTCCAGTTTACCTTCAGGGATCCACATCTCTCCCCTTCTATAATAATCTAGTTAGGTGCATGTGACAGTGGGGCTGATCTCATTCTCTGCCATCAAGAATACACACAAACTCATACTTGATCAGTAATAATATTCCTCCCTTTGGCAAAAGGCTGAGTTAGAAATGGGCAGTGACTCATGCTGGGGCAACCACAATCCTCTTTGGGGATTCTGTACAACTATTGGAAAGGATATTCTTTCCCACAATCTTTTGAGCTGGGATTATAGTCATTGGATCATCATGAAGAGAAAACTGCCTGAGAATGAGGCTCACTGAGAGGAAAGCCAAGATCCAAGATGGACAGGAACAGGAGAGATCGCTGAGCCACTGAACTCAGCCATGCCTTAAGCCAAATTCTACCCCTGGCTTGTACAGTTATGTGAACCAATTAATTCCCTCTTTTTCTCCTTTAAGTCAGTTTGAATTAGGTTTATGTTGCTACCTCTCTATGGGGTCCTGACTCACACTCATTTTGAGTTTTTGAACACACATTCTTTTGGAATGATTGTAAAATTCCTGAGTGATTAATCTGTACCAGGCGTTATTGCTGGGATCTGGGATATTCCTTCTCCGTAGGAGAACTTAGGGATTTTAGTTGTTTTTAGGTGCTGTTGCCTCGGTGTCCAACTCATAGTGACCCTATGTACAACAGGTGAAACATTATTGTCAGTGCTTCTCTGCTATTCATAGAATTTTCAATGGCAGACTGATTTTTTGGGAGTGGGTTGCCGGGTCCTTCTCCCATTGGGATTTTAGTAGGGGAGAGCTACATCCAGGGTAAAGAGGGAATGAACAGTGGGGATAAATTTGAATGGACAACTTCGAAAAACTTCAAACAGCATTTTAAATAACCTGGCTATTTAACTCCTGCTTCAATTTCAAAGTTTCAATGGTTTCACTAAATATAAACTCTTCTACCTTCATGAAGTAGCCTCTGCTCTTGCTTGTGACCAAGTTCACAGTTTAAGAAAGACTGCACATCATCTACTTGGGAGGCCGATGCAGGAGGATCACTTGGGTCCAAGAATTTGATACCAGCCTGGGCAACATAGTGAGACTTCCTATAAACAAATAAACAAACAAATAAATCCAGCACAGTTTCATGGAAAATACAATGGGAACTTAAAATTTGAATCTCTAATTTGCTATACACTACCTCTGGACCTGGGCCAAGCCACCTTCCTGAGCACACCTCCTCATCTGCCAAACAACAATAATAGTGGCCACATTCTCCCTTTTGTGGTAATAATAAAATGAGATAATGTGTTAACAGTATTCTGTAAACTGTATAACAGTGTATAAACTATAAGTGATTTGGGACTTGTGATTTTAAACTAGAGTAACAAGGCAAGAACAAAATTCACAAAAGACTGGAAAGTAACAACAAAGTCCAGAATCCCTTTTTCTTAGGCAAATAGGTATCAAACTGACAGTTCCTTTAAAGTATTTAGAATCAAAAGATAATCAGCTTTTGAAAATCATGAGTCCTTCCCATAATCATTGGGGAAGGAACCATTTTCCTTCTAAACGGCTATCTCCACAGAGAGTATATAAAATGCTTCAGAGTTGTGGGTTACCAGCTTCCCTGCTGGGCTTCTTGAAAATGTTGTTGTTGCTGTTAGTAGGTGCTGTCCAGTCGTCCAGGTTGGTCTGACTCACAGAGACCCTGAGAGGGTTTTCAATGGCTGATTGTTTCGGGATTGTTTGTGGAATGGATTGTCACGTGTTTTTCCCATTTTTGTGGTGTTGGGGATTGCCTCAGAGAGCACACAGTATCATTCTACCAACTGAGCTAAACTCCATCCCTTAGTAAAGTATTAGTAATCTTAATTTTAATTGGGAAACTGAAAAATTAAAAAGTAGAGGTCACAATAAATAAGCAGGGGAACTACCCTAGAATTCAGCTTGTGCATAAAGAGTCACTATACACTACTAGCAGTTACAATGCATCTACATATATGGCTGTCTCTTTCCAAGTATCTGCTACAGATTTTTCTCCAAAACAGAGAAACAAAAAGCACATAATTTAGTATGCTTAGGTAAGAACAATGCATATTAGGGAGTCCTAACATGGATTCAGAGCTTTTAAATATAAAATAATTTTGTGAATAATTTTGAAATTCAGTTTTTTCTAAATCTTGCAGTATTAAAAAATCTGGTGTTGTCATGGTTTGAATACAGTGTCCCCCAGTGGTCATTTGCTTTAACATTTTGTCCACAGCTGGTCACATGGTTCTGGGAAGTCATGCAACTTTGGGAGGCAGGATCTAGCTCTGTGAGGAACAAGTGAGTCACTTAGGGTGAGCCTTTGGAGGCTTCGACTCCAGAATCACATGCCTCGTCTCTCTGTTCCTGGTCCACCCTGCTGTGAGGCTGTCTGACACAGGGCTGCTGTCACCACCACCACGCTTGTCCTGCCACCATTGTGGACTGATCTGCTAACTAGGAGCTCCCAATAAACCTCTGTCCCCTTAAGTTTGTTTGGGTGGGTTTTTCTGCTACAACAAAGACAGTTAATTAATACAGGTGTGCAGTCTTCTAGAAATGGCACTAAACTAAACAGCTTGAATTTTCACAAAGTAGGAACTATTTATATTATGTAATTACTGAGGGGCTCTACTGATACTGATGCTTGCTATGTGCCCCACCATACCAAGAAAAGAAGAGAAAAGAAAGAACATGCATGAATATATACCCGCCCATACTCCAACACGGATTTCATACTTTCAAAAAGGATACTGGCCAAAGTGTTCATTTTGCTGTGAATTGACTTCAACATTCCTCTCTGTGAAGTCATATTTTCTTTTGTTGCCATTGCAATGCTTTGGGGAGGGGGAAAGAAACAGTTAAATTGGCATTTGAGATTACCCTTGCAAGAATTCATCAAATCCCTAAAAGTGAACAGAAAACTACCATAAACAATATCATCTGGAAAAGATCTAGGCAGGAAAATGGTGTTTGTGTGGGGTCATTGCCTAGCCACCTTCTTGTCCTTTTCCCGAATGACCGCCCTGCTACCCAATGATGTATTTTTCTATAAGGCAGTAAGCTATTTTCTGTGTTCTTCAAAATAACACAAAATGAGACATTAACAAATCACATATTACAAAAGCTTGTTCAAATAATTTTAAAAGGGTCAGATATGGTGACACATGCTTATAATCCCAGCACTCAAGAAACTGGGGCAGGAACATCAAAAGTTTGAGGCCTGCATGGTCTACACAGTGAAAATTTGTCTTACAAAAAAATAGGTTTTTAAAAGGACTAGCCAATATGTGTACACACACACACACACACACACACACACACACACACGGTACTGATTTGAGTATGTCCCTTACTCCCCTCTGGCAAGTGAATTATAAACACACACACACACACACACACACATTTCCTCCCCCTCAGTACTGAGGTTTTGAATCCAAGGGTCACAAGCCTGTTAGGCAAGTGCTCTACCACTGAGCTATACCCCCAGCCCCACTTTTATTTTTTATTTTGGGATGGGGTCTCGCTAAGTTGCACAGGCTGCCTCTGGCCTCAAACCTGCAATCTTTCTGCCCCAGTCTCCCAAATTGCCGGGATTATAGGCATCCACGACAGAGCTTGGCTTAAAACTGTATATTGTTGTTAGGTGCCATCCAGTTGTATCAGACTCATAGTGACCCTCATAGCGTTTTCAATGGCTGACTTTGGGATTGACTCAGGAGTGGATTGCCACGTCCTTCTCCCATTTTTGCAGTGCTGGGAATCAAACCGTGGACCTCAGAGACTGCAGAGCGGTCCTCTACCAACTGAGATAAGTCCCAGCCATTAAAACTGTATAGCCGAAAACTGTATAGCCAAGTTACATTTAAAGAGTTCAGGAAAAACTGTTGAGAGGGAAATAGAGAATCACAACCATAAAAACAGAACCACAAGTATACATTTATATTCAATCAGCCCTCAACATACAAACATATTAGCTTTCAAAATTCTAGCTGAAAATCAGTAGGCAGATTTTGGGACACATACGAAACATTATGCTGAACCGGTTTCCAAGGTAGCTGACAAAGGTCACATATTCATTAAACTTGACTATGAAAGGGGAAAAAGCCACTCTTCATAGAATGTAATCTCTTCCATGTGACTACTTTGATGTCCTGTTTAAAAGAATCTGAGTTAATACCTTTCCACTATCACTTCCAGGATTATTTATTTGCTATATTTCATCTCCCCAGCTCCTTGGAGTTTAGCTCATTTGGTAGAATACTGCTCTGTGCTCTCTGAGGCCCTGAGTTCAATCCCTAGCACCACAAAAACAGGAGAAGGACCTGGCAACCAATTCATGAAAACAATCCTGAAATAATCAGCCACTGAAAAACCGTATGATGGTTGCTACAAGTCGGACCCAACTTGATGGCACCTAACAATAATTTGGGGCTGGGGTTTAGCTCAGTTGGTAGAGTGCTGCTCTGCTCTCTCTGAGACTCTGGGTTCAATCCCCAGCAAAGCAAAAACAGGTGAAGGACATGGCAGCCCATCCTCAGAAAAAATAGAAACGATCAGCCATTGAAAACTCTCTCAGGATCACTGAGTCAATGGCACCTAACAATAACATCTCCCCATACATCAGAATTTTAGAGGGCAGGGTCAGTAACCTTTCCTTTTTTTTTTTTCCTTCTTTTTTGCAGTATTAGGGGGTTTGAATCCAGGCCCTCACACACATTTTGCAAGTGCTCTACCACTGAGTTGCACCTCTAATCTCCCCTTTTTTAATTTTATTTTGAGATGAGGTCTCGGTGAGTTACTCAGAATGTCTCTGGCCTCAAACTTGTGATCCTCCTGCCTACACCTCCCCTGTTGCTGGGATTACAGGCATGTGACACCACACCTGGCCTCAATATCCATTTTAAATCATAACACACAGGGTAGTGCTTTAAATAGTGACATTATAAAAAGCTGTTGGAAATGGAAAGCTGTGGAGCAATTCTAAAAATATCTGAAACAAACAAAGCAAAGCAATACAGACTGAGATTTTGGGATGATGGCAGCCAGGATACAAACTCCTGACCTATCTCTGGCCTTCTTTCCTCTATGGAGTAACACTAGAAAAAAGGACACATGCTGGGGAAGGACCATCTGAGGCCCCCAGTTCCCTTGAGATCTAAACAGAAGACAGCCAGGAGGGCTATACTTTCTTGAGTGACGAGAGACCCAAGGAATTGATGGCAAGGAAACCTAGGTTGTTTTTTTTTTTTTTTTTTTTTTTTTCAGTACTGAGAAGTTGAACCCAGGGCCTCATTCATGTTTTTACAACTCATGTTTTACAGGGTGCTCTACCACGGAGCAGCACCCTGAACCATTTATTTTTTATTTTGAGACAGGGTCTTGCTAAATCATACAGGCTGTCTCTGGCCTTGAACTTGCGACCCTCCTGCCTCCATCTCCTAAATTGCTGGGATTGGAGGTGTGAGCCACCATGCCTGGCTTTTTGTTTGTTTTTTTAAGCATCAGGCAAAGACTCAGGTTTCCTTGCTTCTCAAGGAACCCATACAGAGGGAGACTATGGATCTGTATGTGCAGGGGCTTTGGTGATGGACTGAACTGCTTCTACTCCCTGTACCTGGAGAGGACTGTTACTCAGAGACTTATAAGCAGAAAGCTTATAGTCTGCTAGCTGGTAAGATGCTCAATGGAGATAATTCGGTGGGTCATCTCTATTGTAAGCTGGTATGCCACTGCTTGAGTCTCAGCCTGGCCTATTCAGGAGCTGAGGAACACATTTTTGGACAGGCTAAGGCTCAGAGAATAAACCACCAGGTGTTACTGAATTGAGATGCTAGAGGGGGTACTCTAAATCAGAGATAAATGAATCAAAACTCTAATTTCAACATGGAGAAGCCAAAGGGGGGAAAAAGTATATAAGGAGATATATAAAAGGGTATTTACTAAAGCATTGCAACAATAAAACAAAGACAGCAAAAACACTAAGAAACATCCCACAAAGCTGGTGGCCTCAGAGAACAAAAAGCCAGAAGGCACAAGATGAGTTTTGTTTGCTATGGGGCTGTTTGGGAAAACCTAAGAGAAGCTGACCAAAGTGGTAGTCAGTAAATGGTCACTGAAGATAAGAAAGGGCATGAGAGTTGTTGACAAGCAAATAAGAGATTAAAAAAAGATAAAAAAGGCTATAAGTTCTATGTAACCAAAATGTACACAAACTCCATAGTCATGGAGATGAAGAACCAGCTGGTAGTCCTGTGAGGGGCCAATTCCCTATAGAAGACCACAAAAGTGATGAAGGCCATGCAGAATCTCATGAAGATCCCAGAATCGAGGCCATCATGTGGGAGTAGTCCAAAGAGATGATGAAGGCTGGGACCACGCAAGAGAGATGAGATCCCCCCCACTTTTTTTTTTCAAGACATGGTCTCACTACATCGTCGAGGCTGGCCTGGGAATGGCTATGTAGCTCAGGCTGGCCTTGAACTTCTGATCCTCCTGCCTCAGCCTCCTGAGTGCTGGGTTTATAGGTATGTGTCACTATGCCCAGCCCAGAGGATACTTTTGAAAGCATGGACAACCAGGAAAAAATGGAAGCAGCAGAAATGAAAACTGACAAAATTCTGTTTGAAAATACAGCCAGGGCCTTGGCCAAAGCACCCCTCTTTGAATATTGGCATTATAGTCTTATATAAAGTAGCAGAATTCAAACCTAAACTCAACAATGAGGTCAATCTTTGAATCATATATGCCTCTGTTTTTTAAACAGAGACTATCACTATCTCCTGTGCACTTTGACTCACAAGTAGATAGAGATTAAAAAATAATTTCCACAAAGCACTTTGTATTCCTTTGAGAATGGATATTATCATCATACATTATTACCCTGTTGAATATGCATGATTTCCAGTATTACATAAAGTATATCTAGACATACTTTCCCATCTCATTCCATCATCTGGAGTTGAGCTGAGTGAAATCTAGGCTATTATTTCAAGAGTCAAATACGGAGATGCAAAATATAAGCTTCAAACACTATATAATGCTTTTAAACTGATAAATCATTGATGTGCTTACTGGAACTTCAATTTTTTTTTTACCTGTTCTGGGAACTAAACTCAGTTACTTATTTTTCAACAAAGATAATACTAATTATAAACTTAATGAAATTTATACATTTATAGGTTAAAAATACTAGTTCTGAATTAAAAAATGATATCAATATCTACATTGTTGTTTTACACACACACACACACACACACACACACACACACACACACACACTCTCGTACCTCATCCCCAGCAATAGCGATTTGAACTCAGGGCCAGGTGCACTAAGTGCTCTAATTACTCTAAGAACACTAAGTGCTCTACCACTTCCAGCCCTTTTGTAATTTTTTTTTTTTAACATTTTGAGACAGGGTTTTGATAAATTGCTCAGGCTGCGTCTGGCCTTGAACTCGTGATCCTTCTGGCTCAGCCTCCTGAGTTGCTGGGATTGCAGGGACCCAGCCAGTTGTGCAATATTTTAAAAATGCACCTCCAAAAAGAAAAGGTAAATTGTGACATAGGGAATGAGCAGAAATAATTATTTTAATTTATATTTCGTATTATCCATATGTAATCATCACTAACTTCATACTCAGTGAAATTTCACTTGTGATACCTATAATATTTTGAAACAAAGGGTAATATTCAAGTAAAAGACCTTAATAGCATTCTTTTAAACTAGAAAAATGATAGTAGTAGTGACTTAGTGGTTCTCAAGTGTTCCTATCCTTTGAGGTACCCCATATTTTTATAGCCATATTGCCAATCCTTGTCTATAGCTATCCCACCCTGGCATCCGATCCTGTCTGATCTTGGAAGCTAAGCAGGGTTGAGCTTGATTAGTACTTGGATGGGAAACCACCTGGGAATACCAGGTACTGTAGGCTAGGGAGAAGGGCCTGGCAGCCCACTCTCAAAACAATCAGCCATCGAAAACCCTATGAATAGAAGAGAAGTACTGGCACAGAGCTGCGTATGGCACAGAGTCAGATAGTGTTTTGTTCTGTTGTACATAGGGTCACTATGAGTTGGACCCGAATCGACAGCACCTGACAACTGGGAGAAGGACATGGCAATCCACTCCTGAAAAAGTCCTGAAACAATCAGCCAATGAAAACCCTATGAGGGTCGCTATGAGTTGGACCAGATGTGATGGCACCTAACAACAACAACAACATTACCAATCCTTAAATAGACCAGCTTCAAACTGAAAAGCTTAGTTAAGCCTGGTGCAGTGGCACATTCTTGTAATCCCAGCAACTGGGGAGGCCGAGGCAGGAGGGTCTCAAAATTCAAGGCCAGAGGCAGCCTGTGGAACTTAATTAGACCTTATCTGTCTGTCTGTCTCTCTCTCACTCTCTCTTATAGTACTGGGGGTGCTGAACCTAGGGCCTTGTACATACTTTGCAAGCACTCTACCACTGAGCTGCACCTGCAGTCTACTTTTTAATCTTGACACAAGGTCTCCCTAAATTACGCATGCTATCTCTGGTCTCAAACTTGAGATCCTTCTGCCTCTGTTTCCTGAGTTGCTGGAATTACAGGTGTGTGCCACCACGCCTGGCTGAGACCCTGTCTCAAAATAAAAAAAATTAAAAATGGGCAGGGAGGCGCAGCCCAATTGCAGAACATTTACAGAGTACGTGTGAGGCCCTGTGCTCAATCCAAAAAAAGAAAAAGGAAAACAAAAGAAAAACTTAATTAAGACAGCCTTGCCCTAGATCATCAGGTAGAAAAAAGGGGAAATTTAACGAAGAAGAAAAAAGGGAGAAGAATTATATGGAATTTTTAAGAATTCCTGGCAAAATATAATCAGACCTTATGTGCTGGTGAAAAGAAAGGAGTTACAAGGGAGATATTTCAGTTGACAATTCTGTTAACTTTGTTCAGATGAAGAAACACTGAATGCAATTAAACAAAACCTCACGAATTGATAATACCATATTATTGTAATAAGTTATCACAGCACCACAAAAAATAAGTAAAAAATAAATGAAAGGTAAAAAGAAGATCACTATTAATAACACAGCTACCATTTATAGATTACCTAGTATCAGCCAGGCACTATACTAGGCATTTTTCTTTTCTTTTTTTTCTTTCTTTTTTTGGTGCTAAGGATCAAACTTAGGGCTTCATGCAAGCTGGGCAAGTGCTCTACCACTGAACTACACCCTCCACCCCCCTCTCATATTATCATTAATCTTCACAGCAATGTTATTAGGGCAGATATCATCACTCATTTCAACAGGTAAGAAAATGAAGGTGTATAAATAAAAATTAAGATGGCTGAAGTTTGGTCAAGAGATAATAAAATTTCTCTAAGTCAGAGAGACTGCATTTGACAGGCAAGTTACTCGATCTTTTAACTTCCAGATAAAGAACGCTGTTTGGAAAGAATGTGCTTATAAGATCCTAGATTGTGAGTTTCCAATGACTTCTGGGGATTTATTGACAGCATCTTAAAAGATACTACTTAGGGATAATTCCTTCATGATAATCCCTATCTAATCATGTATGGAGAAGGGCCTGGCAATCCACTCCCAAGGCAATCCCGAAGCACTCAGCCATTGAAAACCCTGTGAGGGTCGCTATGAGTCGGATACCGACTCGACGGCACCTAACAACAACAACAACAATCATGTATAGCTCAATGAATGAAGAGACCCTCAGCACCAACCTAAATTCATTCAGAACAACTTAGGTAACTAACGGGGCCAACTGAAATTTGTTCAGGGAGCTGGAGGCATAGCTTGGTGGTATAGCATTTGCCTACCATGCATAAGGCGCTGGGTTCCATCATCAGCACCACACTAGGGTGAAAGAAAAGTTCAAAATAAGCTACTTTTCCTCACCTCATTGTTTATTTTTCTTTTTTGTTATTACTGTTGTTGTTGCTGCTATTGTTTTTAACATTGGGTCTTACTATGTAGCCCACGTGGGCCTGGAACTGGTGAGTCTCCTTGCCTCAGCCTTCCAAATGCTGGGATTACAGGCATGTGTCACCACACCCAGTACCTTTTTAAAAATGTAGTCCTTCTTCCTCCCGATGGAATACTTGTTTGATTTCTAATTAAACCTGTGTCACCACTTTGCAATCTATTCTGCACCTGAATATAAACTCTTTAATTGTGATTTACAAAGGCTCCAAGAAATTAAAGTAACTTATCCAAGTAGCACAGCCAGATTTCAAGTCAAATCACATGCCCCAAAGCTTGAACTCTTTCTACAAGGTGGTAAAAATAGTAATGGTTTAAAACAGAACTCTGGTTCTGTAGTTAAGACTCCGATCTGAGGATTGAATCCTCCATATTATTTGTCACATAACAGGCAAATTATTTAATTTCCTTTTTGTTTTGGGGATAGGGGCTAATAATCAATGTCTATCTCAGGGGTTGGGCTGGGATTTAGCTCAGTTGGTAGAGCACTGCTCTGCAGTCTCTGAGGTCCCGAGTTCGATTCCCAGCACTGCAAAATGGGAGAAGGATGTGGCAACCCACTCCCAAGGCAAGCCAGAAATAGCCATTGAAAACCCTGTGAGGGTCGCACTTGACCACGGCACCTAACAACAACAAACAACAATCTCAGGGGTCACTAAGATGAAATAAGATAGTGCACACAAAGCACTTCAACACAGGACCAAATGAGAGGACAAATGTTTGTTATTCCATGTACTTCATTCCACCTTTCCTGAAAATAGTACATTACATGCTGCTGAATTCTAAAGCACAGAGAACTACTGCTGTTGTTGTTAGGTACTGTCATAGCAACCCTCATAGGGTTTTCAATGGCTGATTGTTTCAGGATTGCTTCAAGAATGTATTGCTATGTCCTTCTCCCGTTTTTGTGGTGCTAGGGATTGATGCCAGAATCTCATAGAGTGTGGTACTAACCCCAGCCAAGCACAGAGAACAAACGTAGTTAATTTACTTTTTTACTATCATAAAATAGATATATGAAAATTCACCAAACTTAGACAATTAAGCAATACAAACCAACAAATATCCCTTAACTGAAGCAAGAAACTCATTTAATGCTGTTATAGATAATATCAAATGTCATTGTAGATTTTCTATAGGTATAACAGAAACCAACCCCACATAAATGGTATATTTATCAAATCACATTTAAGATTGTTTTCTATTAAAAAGAATAAAAAGACTGAGGCTAAAAATAATAAGTATGCAATTAATTAGGAAAATTAACCTAAATAAAACAGCTTAATTCTAATAACTATGTAAATAAACCTTTTGGGTTCCAAGTGTCTTTTACAAAGGAAAGTTACAGTGAAAATATATCACCACCTAGTTAAATTCTCATCTTTAAGGAGAATGGCTTGACATTCACTCAAGTTAAAGAGGGTTACTTTGATGTGTTCATTATATTTGCAAAAGCTCAGTTGGTAGAGTGCTGCTTTATGCTCTCTGAGGCCCTGGGTTCAATCCCCAGCACCTCCAAAATTGGAGAAGGACCTGGCAGCCCACTCCCAACACAATCCTGAAACAATCTGCCATTGAAAGCCCTATGAACAGCAGAGAAGTACTGACATAGTGCTGGGCATGGCACAGTACTGGGAAATGTTTCATTCTGTTGTTTACAGGGTCGTTATGAGTTGGGCCCGACTCGATGGCACCTAACAACAACAACTTGATGTGTTCATTAAATATGCAAACACAAACCAATGAAATAAAACAAAAAGCTATTCTTACCTTATTGTTTCTTCTATCAGACGATCTGAGCTGCAAATAAAAATTCAAATCCTGGAATTATTAAACATACACTTGAAACTTGCACTTAATTTTTCTACATTTACTAATAAACTTTTCAGCAACTTATGTGTAAGAATACCTAGATTTTTTAAAGCATCAGGAAAAAAATTCTGGACTCAACTTATCCACATGTATATAATTTACACTTTGCTTTTATTAGTTTAAATCATCTTCTATGGTGATGCCTGATTTACTAAAGTCAAACCAGTTTTAATGATAGCAGAAAGAAGTGAAAGTTCTTTAATCTAGATAGCTCAAAGTTGTCACCACCATCTATTCAAAACTTAAGAAGTACAACCAACTTGTTGAGACAGGACAGGCAAATTCAATTTTGATGTCTGCAAGTAGTAATTATTTATACCTTAAAGTTCCTTTCTTTTGGGGGAAACAGTTTTTTGGAAACTAAACCAAATCTTGGCATACTAAACTTTAGAATTCAAAAATGTGAATGAGTCAGACACCATGACCCACACCTATAATCCCCATGACTAAGGAGGCTGAGGCAGGAGGATCATGAGTTCAAGGTTAGAGGCAGCATGTGCAACTTAGTAAGACCTTTTCTCAAAATAAAAAATTAAAAAGAGGGCTGGAGGTGCAGTTCAGTGATAGAGCACTTGCCTAGCATGTGTGAAACCCTGGGTTCAATCTCCCAATACTGCAAAAACAAAAACAAAACAAAATTCACAAACTAAACAAAGAAACACAGAAAAAAAGAATGTGAATGAAGACAATGAATAGACAACTTTGATCTGCAAAGTGTACACTTTTATGTATCACACACTGGAAGAAACAAAGAAAAAAGCCATATTAAGAAGGAATTTACAGGCAGCTAAGTTTAGAAATTAAGTTTTGAATTATGGTGCTGGAGACAAATATTGCATATACCGTGGACTGTCAAAAAGAGCCAACAGATACATCCTAGAAGTCCAACCAGAATGCTCCTTGGAAGGAAGGATGGCTAGAGTGTGTCTTATATATTTTGGACACGTTGTCAGGAGGGACAAATCCCTGGAGAAGGACATGATGTTTGGGAGAGTGGTGAGTTAGTGAAAAAAAGGAAGATTCTCAACTAGATAGACTGACACAGTGGCTGCAACAATGGGTTTAAACATAAAAAAGATTGTGTGCCACGGCATGGTGTCAAGTAGTGTTTCACTCTGTTGTACACAGGGTCGCAATGAGTTGGACCTGACTCAACGGCACTTAACAAGTTTGGAAAAGGGGTAGCTCTAAGCAGAAAGGAAATAAACTTCCAGACATCTGTATTCATTTGACACAGTGCAAGGTACACAGTAGGTACTCAAATATGCGCACAGTTTATCCAAACTACTTATTTCCAAAAGAACCAATCTTCCTTCTTTCCTTCCTTCCTTCCTTCTTTCCTTCCTTCCTTCCTTTCCTTCTTTCTGTCCTTCTTTTTGCAGTAGTGGCAGATTGAACCCAGCACCTCACACACAAACTTTGTAAGTACTCTACCACTCCACTGAGCTGTACTCCGATCCCTTTTATTTACTTTTTGTCTTGAGTCAGGGTCTTGCTATGTTATGCAGGCAGACTCTGGCCTGAAACTCATGATCTTCTTGCCTCTGCCTCCCAAGTCGCTGTGATTATAGGCATGAGCCACAGTGCCTGGCCTCCAAAAGAATTTCTAAGTTCATTCTAGAAAATAGTAAGTTGATGGGGGAGGAGGGTCATGACAGGGTAAGGGGGAAGGTATATGAGTAATGTACAATGAAATGCATATATGGAAATGTCATAATGAGACCCATTCAGTTGTACATTAAAAGTTACGAATAAAAATAATGCCTGCAGCCATAGCCCTGTGGCATCCAATCCCATCAGATCTCAGAAGCTAAGCAGGGTCAGGCCTGGTTAGTACTTCAATGGGAGACCGCCTGGGAACACCATGTGCTGTAGGCTTGGGAGACAGACCCGGCAACCCACTCTCAAAAATCAACCCGCCATTGAAAGCCCTATGAACAGCAGAGAAGCACTGACAATAGTGTTTCCCCTGTTGTATGTAGCGTCGCCATGAGTCAGATACCGACTCAACAGTACCTAACAACAACAATAACAATAAAAATGTTAATAAGTTGAAGTTTCATTATAAAGTAGTGGACTAGGAAATCCAAGTTACTGCATAAATTAAGGAAAAAAACCATGACCTTAAAAATGTCATAAATACTCTGTATAAATCCTGTGATTTTAAGAACTTTATAAGTTACAAAAGGGTGGTTTTTGCCAGATGTGGCTGTAATGCTGACTCTACCACTTATCAGCTATCTGATACTAGGCAAGTTTCTCTTTGCCTCTGTTTTCTCATCTGTAAATTGGCAATGATAATAAAATCTACTTGTTTAGAGAACTAAAGGAGTTAATATGTGTAATGATTAGATCAAGACCTGGTACACAGCAAGCCCTTAGTAGGTTTTGCTATTATTATGGTAATTTCTCAAACACTACAGACTGATTCTAAATCTAAGCATAAAGCTGCTATAAATTTCCAGTTAAACTCAATATTCTGGTGAAATCTCCTCATTATGTATGTATCTATTCTTTTAACAAAAGTATACAGAAGTGCCCCTGGAGGGTACTGGGTCAGATAGGGGTTATGATGATAAGGCATTAATCACAACAGACCTTACATAGATCAACAGCTGTTCTGGTAAAGTGGCCACAAGGCCACAAAAGACGTGTGGTCAACTTAGGTTAACAGCTCCTTGTTCAACACACTGGCTTTGTTGATTGTCCTCATCAGGGCCTCTTAGTACATTAAGAGACATATAAATAAGATCTTTCAAAATCCAGGTGTTATACTAAGAAAATAAAGAATTCTATTGCTAAGTTCAACAAACTAGTTTTGAGCTAGCAATCTTAATGAAGATAAAATCAGAGATAAACTAATAAATTAAGTGCACAAGAGTAGAAAATCTATTAATTTGCTAATTTTGTTAAGAATAATGATAGCTAATCCTTATGGAGGGCTTATCAGGAGCCATGTTCTGTCATAGGTGCCTTACTGTTTCAACCTCATCCTCAAAAAACTCTAGAATATTGATTCTACCATCCTCTTCAGTAACTTGCTCAAGAGTCATACAGTTAATTGGGTACGGCAGTGTATGGTTCAATCTCAAGCAGTCAGACTTTGGAGATTTGGCTCTTGGTTTTTCAATAAATGACAGTTGTCTCCTCCCTTCTTTCTGCACACTCAGTCTCAGTTTTTTCCTACTTCTAGATTGTCTCTCATCTCCACTCTGGCAAGAATCACAAAAAGGTCTTATTAAGAGGATGAAAAGGAATAATGCACTGGGAGAAAATACTTGCAAACCACATACCTGACAAAGGATTAGGAACCTAGAATACTACTTTTAAAACATGACACAAAAAAACACAAATCCAACTAGAACAGGCAAAAGACATGAAGAGACATTTCATTGAAGAGGATATGCAGATAGCAAATAAGCACATGGAAAGATGTTCAATATTATTAGCCATTGTTTTTGTTAGGTGCCATCCAGTCAGTATCTGACTCATAGCGACCCTATGTAAATAGGTGAAACAGTATTGAGTGCTTCTCTGCTATTTGTAGGGTTTTCAATGGCTGATTGTTTTTTGGGAGTGGGTTGCCGGGTCCTTCTCCCAAGTCTATAGCACCTGTTGTTCCCAGGCAGTCTCCCATCCAAGTACTAACCAGGCCCAAACCTGCCTAGCTTCCAAGATCTGATGGGATCGGATGCCACAGTGGTATGGCTGTAGGCATTAGCCATTAGGGAGACGCAAATTAAAACTATGATGAGATATCACTATACACTTATCACATGGCTAAAATAAAAAATAAGTGGGCTGGGGATGTAGCTCAGGTTCCAGGTCCTAGGTTCCATTCTCAGTGTCACCCAAAAATAAAATAAAATAAAATAAAATAAAATAAAATCCCCCTAAAATAAAGAACAAAAACAAAAAAGAAAAAACTATCCAGTGTTGGGGAGGATATAGGGATATGGGATTATTCACACATCACAAGTGGGGAATATAACAGAGTGGTACACAGCTACTCTGGAAAATACTTTTGCTGTTTAGAAATGAGTTAAAAACTAAACATGCAACTAGTATGTGATTCAACAATCCTACTCCTGGCCAACTATCTGAGAAATGAAAATTTAATGTCACACAAAAACCTGTCAGAGATGTTTATGGCAACTTTTTTTTTGTAATAGACAAAACCAGGAAATAATCTACATGTCCTTCAATGGGTGAATGGTTAAATGAATTGTAGTACATCCATACCATGGAATACTATTCAGCAAAAAATGAATGAACTACTGATATGTGCAATAGCCTGGATGAATCTCCAGAGAATTACGGAGAGTAAAAAAGCCAATCTTATTGTGGAGGCTAAGGCAAGAAGCCCAGGAGTTTGAGGCCAGTCTGGACAACAAGGAGAGACTCCATAACAAAGAAACACAAAAAGCCAATGTTAATTCTACATATACATAACCTTTTTGACATGACACAATTATAGAAATGGATAATAGATTACTGATTGTCAAGGGCTAAAGAGGTGGGTAGAAGGTGGGAGGGAAGTGTGTGTGTCTATAAAAGGCAAAAGAAGGGATCCTTGTGGTAACAGAAATGCTCTGTATTTTGATTATATTAATGTCAATATTCTGTGTGTGATTTTATAATTTTGCAAGATGTTATCACTGGGGAAAACAATATATCAACTGACACCCATAACAAAAATCATATACCAATTTATACTAAATACAAAGCTTCATATAGAGTAGTATATAACTGTGAAGCAATATTTAGAAAAAGTGAAAAACTATTCTACCGAACTCAATGAGGTCTGCCTGCAAAGAGATGTAAAAATACAAAGCATTTTACACAAATCACTAGAAAGCCAGCCAGATAATATTTCATTATCATTACTGGCTTTCTACAAGATTTAAAGATACAATAGCATTCCTCTTGTATCTGGTTCTCAATCACTAGCTAATAAACCAGCCTAACTACTATAAATAGAGAATAAACCCTTTATAGTTTGTATTTGAAGGCAATGTTCCTGAAAAAGTGGACTTGAAATGGTCACTAAGCAACAGCTTTCTATGTCATTACATACAAAGGCAATTGTGTGATGTTCTGTGGCACACAAACATAACCCTTATTTTATGTAATGATTACTTCCCTAAATTTGACTACCATCAGGACACATGTCAAAAAGTGAATGTGTATGAATATGACAGAAAATCAAAAAAGTGGTGGAATTAAATATTTTACAAACTCATGCATTCCAATTATTTTGCCAATCATGTTCTTGTTTTGTTCATTGTAATGAAGAGTTTCTGGAAATAAAATACTTATTCTCATCTATTTTGATTTAAAATCGGTAGTCAAAGGGTTAAGAGGTATGCTTTCTGCAAATGACATTTTGGCTAATTTAAATAGTATTTTAAATGTAATAAAATCATTTTTCATTTATATGAATCAAATGAAAAGTCTTAGCTAACACTTTTGTCTCTGTTTTCTACTCTGTATAAGGTCAGATTTTGGTACAGTAGGATTTCTTAAAAGGACATCCTGGAATTGTCAATCTCAAATATGTATTTTATCCTTAGATTATGGTAATTTTGTAGCACTACTTGAACTGCGAAGAAAACAATCTAAGGAAAATGAAAATTATAATCCCAAATATCCTACCCCACAGGAGAAGATGCTTTTCCTCCCCTCAAATATTAGTCATCTTTCATCTAGTCCCAAAACATACTGTAAGGCTTCTTTCTTTCTTTTTTTTTTTTCCTTTTCAATAATTTGGGCCTGAAATCAGGGCCTTGCACATACTCTGAAAGCTCTCTACCACTGAGTTACACCTCCCAGCACTTTTTAAATTTTTTATCTTGAGACAGGGTCTCACTAAGTTACGCAGGCTGCCTTTAGCCTTAAACTTATGATCCTCCTGCCTCTGCCTCCCAAGTCACTACAATTACAGTCGTGCATAACCACACTAAGCTTTTAAGGCATATTTCAAAACACAACATACATGCACATCCAGGAGTCATGCTCACAGAGTGGATCTTCATTTTATAGAAAGAGGTTAACATGATGCTAACCATCCATGTGGAACATTACAGTTACAGTAATTCACACACAAGTATTTGACAGCCTCCCCTAGATCACTCTTAGCTTAGGCATAAACAGAGGAAGGCTAGTAATTTTTAAATTCCTTCTCAAACTGCCCAGTGTCTCTAAATCCTTATTCACTGGCTAAGACCAAATAAACTGAATAAATACCACTCATTAAAAAGCATCCGGGAGAGCTGGGTTCGGTCATGCCTGTAATCCTGGCAACCTGGGAGGTGGAGGCAGAAGGAGTGCAAATCTGAGGTCAGAGGCAGTCTGCATAACGTGGGGGACCCTGTTTAAAGTTGAAAAAAAGGGCTTGCAGAGGGTGCGGCTCAGTGGTACAGTGCTTGCAAAGTATGTGTGAGGCCCTGGGTTCAATCCTCAAGTACTGCCAAAAAACAAAAGAACAAAAGCATGCTGTAGCCAGGCATTGTGGCACATACCTATAAGGGGATTGAGAAGTAGAGGCAGAGGCAGGAGAATTGCAAGTTCAAGGCCAGCCTGGGCAATATAGTGAGACCCTATCTGGGGGGAAAAAAAAAGGAAAAAGAAAAAGATAAAAGACATCTTAGACCGTGTGGATACAACTCCACAACAGAATGGGTCCATAAAGATGGTATAATCTAGTAAAATTTGAATACAAAATTGCTTTCCTTTGGGATATAAAATATGTAATCAAGTGGAATTATCCTTCTTAAACAAGTTTGTCCTAAGAGCCCAGAGGCATTTAGTAAAGTCATCCAGAGCCTGTAATTAAGCAACAAGTTTCTGTTTCTCTCAAGATGAATTTAAGCTAGCTGAAAACAATGAGCTGTACTTTATCACAAACTATTGTACTGAGGAATCATTGAAGCCACATTTAAATAATTCTTCTTTAAAAATAATTCATTTCCTCTACATCACAGGTACAAATTGCAAGAGTAAAAGTGTAATTTCAACCATATATGTTAAAGCAATTTAAACCAAAAACAAAACAAAACAAAACAAAACAAAAAAACAGACCAAAAAAAAAAAAAAAAAGTAAGACCTTGGGAAAATCACTTAGATAATATCTAACTAGAATCTTTTAAAGGGGTAGGTGAAGCTTGGGCATGTAGAGTAAGCCTGTAATCCCAGCAACTTGGGAGGCGAAGGCAGGAGGATTGCAAGTTTGAGACCAGAGGCAGCCTATATATCTTAGTGAGACCTTGTCTCAAGATTAAAAACAAAATATGGGCTGGGAGTGCAGCCCAGTGGTAGAGCACTTGCAAAGTATGTTCAAGGCCCTAGGTTCATCACCCTAGTACTATAAAAAAAAAAGGTAGGTGAATAATAAACAAGTAAATGAGTAAACAAGTAAATATGAAAATAACAAGCAAATACACAATAAATAAAATTTAAAAATCAAAACCCTGCAATAATAGCCGGGCACAGTGGCACACGCCTGTAATCCCAGCGGCTGGGGAGACAGAGGCAGGAAGATCGCATGTTCAAGACCAGAGGCAATCTGCGTAACCTTAGGGAGACCCTGTCTCAAATAAAGTAAAAAAATGGGCTGGGGTGCAGCTGAGTGGTCCAGCACTTGCAAAGCATGCAAACACGAGGCCCTGGGTTCAACCCCCAGTGCCGCAATTCAAAACAAAACAAAACAAAACAAAACAAAACAAAAACCCTGCAACAATTGATGAGGCTGTCACCAACCAATCAGATCACCTATACCAAGCACTGTGGAGACTCGTAGTTTCATTGAACCAGAGACTCTTAAGGTCTATGTCTTATTTATTTCTATTGTAAGTGTCACTTAAAATATGTTAACAGAATCAATTAAGCTGCAGAAAGATAGATATATGCTGCTTTAGTCCTAATAGAATTTCATCTTACAAATAACTCTTGGAAAATACAGAAACACAAAATGAGAATAGAAACTATTTGTAACCTCTCTTCCATGTACATTAATATTGTGGCATGTTTCCCTATAGTCTGAGTAAACAAGGGAATATGTTTTTTTGTTTTGTTTTTGTTTTTCAGTACTAGGGGCTGATCCCAGGACCTCGCACATACTTTGCAAGTTCTCTAACACTGGGCTGCAACTGCAACCCATTTTTCATTTTTCATTTTGAGTCAAGGTCTAAGTTATGTAGGTTGCCTCTGGTCTAATTTGCAATCCTCTTTCCTTTGTCTCCCAAACTGCTTGGGATTACAGGCTTTGATCATGGTGCCCAGCCAAAGGAATACCTTTACTTCCTTTCATCATAATTTATTTAGCACAGAGGTTTTGTTTTATAATCACATGACATTATCTGGCCATAAAAGGTTAAGTACTTGACACACTCAGAATTCTACTGGGTTTAAGGAGAGGGAAAAAAAAAAAAAAGAGAGAGAGAAAAATAAAAGATAAATCATTAAAAGTGAGATCTTGGAAAGTCACTCTTTCTTAGCAGTTTAAAAACAGTTCAGGTTTATAAAAATCTTCAGCAGAAAGTACACAGTTTCCACATGCCTGTTCTCCCCCATCTATTGGTAATATCTCGCATTAGTATGGCATACTTGTTAACTCTTGAACCAATACTGGTATGTCATTAACTAGAGTCAGTTTACATTAGTGTTCACTTTTTTGCACTGTACAGTTCTGAGTTTTGGCAACTGCATAACTTTGTGTATCTGCTGTAACAGTATCATATACAATAGTTTAAATGCCCTAAAGATCTCCTGTGGTTCACTTATTCTGTTTTTCCTCCCCTTCTCATTCTGAACCCTTGGAAACTGCTCATCTTTCTACTGTCTCTATAGTTTTGCTTTTTCCAGAATGTCATATACAAGTAGTTGGAACTATATAGTATGTGATTTTTTCAGATTGGCTTCTTTTCCAGACTGTGAGTTCAAGGCAAGCCTGGATTACAAAGAAGTTGAAAGTCAGCCTGAGCTACATAGCAAGACCCTGTCTCAAGAACCAAGGGCTAGAAATGTATGTAGTTTAGTGGCACAGCACTAGCCTAGCATGCACAAAGGCTCTGGGTTCAATCCCCAGCACTGAAGGAAAAAAAAAAGTTCCTTTATGCTTTTTGAGGCTTGGCAGCTTATCTTAAAACAAACTCCATTGTATGGATGTGCCAGTCTGTCCATCCACTCATTTATTCATTCACTTACAACTTTTGGCAACTATCATTAAAGCTATTACACTCACATGCAAGTTTTTGTGTAGACAAAAGTTTCCAACTCATTTAATAACTTAGGAGCATGACTGATATATAAGACTATATACACTTAAGAAAATGCCAAACTACCTTCTAAAGTGTTTGTATCATTTTGCAACCAGCAACAACAGTTCTGGTTGCTCCATATCCTCACGACAATTTAGTGGTGTTTTGCATTTCAGCCATTCTAATGGGTGTGTTCCCCACGTGTCTGTCAGCTTGTCATGCTGTGGGGGCTGTGTGTATCTGTGATGCTGAAAGCTATGCTACAGGTATTTTAGATACCAGCAGAGTCGCTCATGGTGGACAGGTTTCAGCTGAGCTTCCAGACTAAGACAAACTATGGAGAAGGACGTGGCAGCAATTAGCCACTGAAAACTCTATGAGCAGCAGAGAAACACTGTCAAATATAGTACCAGAAAATGAACCCCCTCAGGTTGAAAGACATTCAAAAGATGACTGGGGAAGTTGCCTCCTCAAAATAGAGTCACCTTAATGATGGGAATGTAGTAGAGCCCCTGGGACCTCTATTTGCTGATGTGGCATGACTCAAAATGAGACGCGCAGTGACTGCAACAATGGCCTCTAAAATAAAAAAGATCACGTGTATGGCACAGTGTTGGGTAGGGTTTTTGTTCTGTTATATATATATATAGGGTCACTTTGAGTCAGATTCGACTCAATGACACCTAACAACAACAAGAACAGGTATGTAGTGCTTCCTCATTGTTGTTTTAATTTGTAACTCTCTAATGACATTGATAATAATCATCTTTTCATATTCTTAATTTGTCATTTGAGTTTCTTTTTTGGTGAAGTATCTTTTCAGGTTTTTTTTTTTTTTTCAGTTCTGGGGATTAAACCTAGGGTCTTATGCACGCCAGTCAAGTGCTCTACCACTGAGCTACATCCTCAGCCTCTCTTTTTAGATCTTTTGCCCACATTTTAACTGTTGAATATTGAAGAATTCTTTTACATTTTATTTACAAGGCTTTTATCAGACGTGTGTTTTGCAAACATCCTCTCCTTGTCTATGGTTTAGTTTTTCATTCTCTTAACAGTGTCTTTAGGACAGTATAAATTTTTAATTTTGAAGCTTTTTTTTTTTCTTTCAAATACTAGGGATTTGAATCTAGGGCCTTGCATGTGCTGGGGAAGTGTCCGATCACTGAGCTGCACTCCCAGCCCCTTGTTTGTTTTTTAGAGTCAGGATCTCACTACATTGCACAGGCTGCCTCTGGCCTTGAACTAGGGATCCTCGTGCCTCCTGCCTCCCAAGTCACTGTGATTACAGGCATGTGCCACTGCATCCAGCTAATTTTAAAGTTTTCATTATAATTGTAATGAAGTCCATCTTGTTGACTATTTCTTTCATGGATGGTGTTTTTGGTGTTGGATCTAAAAACTCATTGCCAAACCCCAGATCACCTAGATTTTCTCCTATGTTACAAATTTCTAGAAGTGCTATAGTTTTGTATTTTACATTTAGGTCTATTATCTGTTCTGAGTTAATTTCTGGAAAAGTGAAGTCAGTGTCCTACATTCACCTGGATATCCAGTAGTTTTAACACTATTTGTTCAACACACTCTCTTTTCTCTATTGAATTGCCTTTGCTCCTCTGTTAAATCAGTTGACTATATTTGTGTAGGTCCATTTCTTGGATCTTCTTCTGTCCCAACAACCTATTTATTCTTTCACCAATACCACATTCTTTTGTTACATGCAACAAATATACAACAGGATGTCAACTATAAATGCAGATGATATTTTTGTCCCCCCCCCAAAGTATTTGAATCAAACATTTTGGTGCATGAAACAAAAAAATTACAGCCAACAAATTTGTTTAACTATAGCAGAAACAGAAAGCTTAAGAGAGAATGTGGGAGGTGGAGGTGTAGCTCAGTGGTAGAATGCTTGCCCTAGTTTTGACCCCCAGCACTGTACAAAGGAAGAGAGAGAGAAAGAGAGAGAGAGAGAGAGAGAGAGAGAGAGAGAGAGAGAGAGAATGGGGGGAAGGAAGGGAGAGATGAATGAGGATCACAGTTTCCATTTACTGTTAGACAAATAGTTTAAAAGGATTGAAAATCATCAAAACCACCTGAATCACAAAGATTCTATGAAATACTAAGGAAGTATTTTCTAATTGGTTTCTGAAACCACTAAAAAAATCCTCTCATGTATCAATCAGCACCAAATAATCTACATCCACAGAAATGAAACTATACTTTTTCTTAGACCCTAGAGCCTGGGCTCCAGTTAAAGCTTGAGCCTTTGCCTATATGAACTTACCTCACGGAACTGTCATTAGGCTCAAAAGAGATAATGTAAATAAAAACAACCTATAAATTGTATGCCTGCAGCCATAGACCTGTGGCATCTGATCCAGTCAGATCTCTGAAGCTAAGCAGGGTCAGGCCTAGTTAGTACCTGGATGGGAGACCACCTGGGAACACCAGAAGCTGTAGGCTTGGGAGAAGGACCTGGTAACCCCCTCCCAAAAACCAATCTGCCATTGAAAACCCTATGCACAGCAGAGAAGCACTGACAATAGTGTTTCCCCTGTTGTACAGAGGGTCGTTATGAGTCGGATACCGACTCGACGGCACCTAACAACAACAACAACATGAATTGTATAAGCCTATGGATATATGATGTGATTGATCTAGATCAAGGCACTTGAATGCCTCATAGCCTCTTTCTCTCTATGGAATCTCCTTTCCCAATTCTTAACCTAAACAACTTATATACTTCAAAGTCCAGCTCAGAAGTCATGTCCTTGTGAAGCCTACCTCATTCCACCTGAACATGCACAGAAAACCAATTCTTTACATAGTAATATTATGCTCTTATAACTCTTTGTTGTTTATCAGTTCATTTAGGAATATAACAAGCATTTTAGGTATTTTAGACATTGTATATACATATATATCCTCTTCTCCCTGTGGAAACTTATAGGAATTATTTCAATGTTAGCCCTGATTGATACATATAAATTGATATATATATATATATATATATATATATATATATATATATATATATATGATACACACACACACACACACACACACAGTTGGTAGGTGCCGTCAAGTCGGTATCCGACTCATAACGACCCTCTGTACAACAGGGGAAACACTATTGTCAGTGCTTCTCTGCTGTGCATAGGGTTTTCAATGGCAGACTGATTTTTGGGAGGGAGTTACCAGGTCCTTCTCCCAAGCCTACAGCTTCTGGTGTTCCCAGGTGGTCTCCCATCCAGGTACTAACCAGGCCCGACCCTGCTTAGCTTCCGAGATCTGACGGGATCGGATTCCACAGGGCTACGGCTGCAGGCTATATATATATATATACATACATATATATATATATATATATATATATGTAACATATATTACAAAAATACCTTAGATATATTATAAAAACATTTCAGGAGAGGCAAAATTACTCACTATGACAGAGCACCGCCAACTCATGTCTTACTGTTTTACAAAGCCATGTGCCAACTGAAGATGGATTTGATTTCACTAATGAACTAATAAGCCCCACTGAAGAAAAAGGATTTCTGTATAAAAGTTTCCTCCTTGGTTATTCTGCCTTGCTGTCTACTTCAAAAAGCTTATATTCAAGAAGGGTCAGATACTAAAAGAATGAAAAGAACAAATTCTCACAGGTTGTTATAAATGCTTTGAAGGAAACTTTTTTGTGGGATTTTTTGGTTGGTTTATATTTTGTTTTTGCAGTATTGGCAGTTGAACCCAGGGTCTCAGTCTTGCTCTACCACTGACCAAAAAAGGTGCTTTGTTAAACACTAACAAGGGAGTACCTACTTGAGATAAGAGAGAAAAGGACTCTTTGAGGAGATGACAAGTGAGCTTAGGCCATAAAGTTGTCAGTGATTACGCTAGAAGGAAAACGAAGAGAAGAATATTTTAAATGGGGATAAAACAAAGTATAAGCACAAAGAGGCTGAAAAGAGAAAGAGCCAGATCTCTTTATGAAAGGAAATGAACAGAGGGCAGTATGGCTAGTACCTAGTAGGCAAAGGGAAAGAGTGACACTGATGAAGCAATGGGAAGAAAGAGATGAAATTAGACATTTAGGAAGCAGGTTGAGCATGTAGGGCCCTACGGTGCATAAAAAGTTGATAATTTATTGGTGAGGGAATGAAGAAAGTAAAAGCTCCTTTCAATAAATATATTAGAAGAAAATGACTTTGCTTAACCATACTATTTCTGTGTCTATGTTTGGAGTACAGAAGACAGAGTAGTAAATTCAGGTTGACACAACCAGTTAGTTGATAACTTCCCTAGAGTCCTGTTCTCTTCTGATAAAAGACTTTTCAAATTCTCTGGCCACAGGAGGGATTTGTGACTCAGGCTAAGTCAAGTACAGTAAGCTGCCCAGGGATAAATCTAAGCAAACTTATAGTCCTATATCCAAAAAGTCTAAAGTTTGTAATTTAAAAATCTTGCCACAAACAAAACCAAACATACCAAACCTCCAGAGCCAGGAGCTATGGCACACACCTGTGTTCCCAGCAATGCAGGAGGCTCGGGCAGGAGGATTGCCAAGTTCAAGGCCAGAAGCAACCTGTGCAACATAGCAAGATTCTATCTCAAAATGAAAAATAAGAAAAGGGGCTGGGAATGCAGCTCAGTGGTAGAGCACCTGCCTCACATGAGTGAGGCTCTGGGTTCAATGCCCCATTACTGGGGGGTAGGGGGAAAGAGAAGTCTAGTTTGGCATGGATTTACAAGTAAATTCTAATATATGCTTTTAAGGAATAATATCAAGCCTGTACAAACTCTTTCACAAAATAAAAACTCTTTCACACACAAAAAATATTGAAGCCAATATTACCCTTATAATAAAACCAGACAAAGACATCTAAAGAACAGAAGAATATAGATACTTCCCACAAGAATAATACAGAAATCTTTAACAAAATAAATCTGGCAATATATAGAAAGGATAATAAATATATCATGATCAAGTGAGTTTTATTCCAGGAATTCAAGATTGGTTCAATGTTTGAAAATAATCTGTACTCTACCATATTACAGTAATAAGGCAGAAAAATAATTGATCTCCTCAATAGATACAAAAAAAAAAAAAAAAAAAGAAAAAGATTCTTTTAGCAAGAAAGACCCTAAAAGCAATGACCTCAACAGCAATAAACCCACATAGTACCCAGATTTTAGTTTCTGAATTCCATTCTCCAGCAACAGGAACCAAGGCTACTTGGAGTAGGGGTTGATTCCAGAGCTGAGGCAGGGATAACATAAGCCATAAATATTTTGTGCTGCCAGAAAATAAAAGAAATGCTGAAAAAGGAATGAGGCATGTCAAATGACAGAAGCTAACCTAAATGAGCTCCCAATAGCCAAATATAAAACAATGTGAACAAAATTAACTATAATACTTGATTAAAATCCATGGTATCTATGAGGCTATGCTGATATAAATGAATGGTAAAGAGACAATGCTTCCTTATACAATTATAATAAATGTAACAAAAGATGAAAATAGAAAATCACTTGTAGGCAAATATTACAGTGGAGAGGTAAGATGCAGCAATGGATGCTAAAATTCATGGGAAAAATTTGGGGAGAATCAGTGTGTTTGTGTATTGTTGTTTGTGGTTGTTACGTGCTGTCAAGTTGGGTCCAACTCATAGTGACCCTCAGAGAGTTTCAACGGCTCACTGCTTCAGGATTGCTTTGGGAGAGGATTGCCACATCCTTCTCCTGTTTTTGTGGTGCTGGGGATAGAACCTGGGTCCTCAGAGAGTGCAGTGCGGCACTCTACCAACTGAGCTAAATCCCAGCCCCATAATATATATATATATATAGTATATAAGTCTATGACCATACTACCCTGGAATCTGATCTCGTCAGATCTCAGAAGCTAAGCAGGGTAGGGCCTGGTTAGTACCTGGATGGGAGACTGCCTGAGAATACTGGATGCTGTAGGTTTGGGAAAAGGACCTGGCAGACCACTCCCGAAACAATCAGCCATTGAAGACCCTATGAACAGCAGAGGAGCACTAACAATAGCGCCAGGTGTGGTACAGTATCTGGTAGTGTTTCGTTTGTTGTACATAGGGTCGTGATGGGTCAGTCCCAACTTAACAGCACCTAACAACAACATATGATATGTAAAATTATCTGAGACTATAATTTGATCAAACAAAAATGGAAAAATGCCTTTTGATTTCCATCTTCTCACTTTTATAACCTGTTTAAACAAATTACTTAAGAAGTACTTGAATTGCTTTGGTTACTTCCTTTAAAACGAACAATATGAAACTCCTAAAAAGTTTACTTTGAATAATTAAAATAAGTGCAAAACTTTTTAGTAGAATGTAGTGTATAATGTGTTCTGAAATAATGAAGTAGAGGATATTAATGTAAGTAATTACTCTGGTATACTCTTTTCAACATCAAATCATTCCTTTTATATCTACCACATTTTTGTTTAATGATGATTTTTGTTGGTGCTGTTTTATTATTGTTGTTTATAAATGTTGGTGGGTTACAGAGAGTTAAGACTTTTGCTATCTCCATTATGCAGCTGTTACATCACTTCTGCTTACACATTCATCAACTCACATGCTTTACAGAGCCATATTTCCCATGTATTTATATAGTTCCATGATGTATTTAGAGATTTTCCTTTTCCCTTTCCTCTCCTCTATTTTATTTCCATTCCCTCTACCCCCTCCCCCAATCTCCACTCCCACCCACTGATCCCCTCCCCGCCTTCTTTCAACTTTGCTAATATTTTCCTTTCTTAGATACATATGAATGCTCATTTTTATCTATCTTCACATGTATAGTTTAACTTACTTATTTTTTTCTTGCTTTAAGTTAGATTAGTTCCCACATATGAGAAAGAATATATGGTATTTCTCTTTTGGGGACTGGGTTAAATCGCTTAAGATGATGTTCTCCAGTTCCATCCATTTTGCTCCAAATGACATTATTTCACTCTTCTACATTACTCAGGATTATTCCATTGTGTATATATAACACAGTTTTTCAATTCACTCCTCTGTTGATTCCATATCCTTGCAATTGTGAAGAGTGCTGCATTAAATTGGAGCTGCACGCGTCCCTGTGGTATGACAACTTATCTTCCTTTGAGTATATTCCCAGAAGTGGTATGTTGTTGTTAGGTGCTGTTGATTCGGTATCTGACTCATAGCGACCCTCATAGGGTTTTCAATGGCTGACTGTTTCAGGATTGCCTTGGGAGTGGATTGCCAGGTCCTTCTCCCATTTTTGCGGTGCTGGGAATTGAACTCCGGACCTCAGAGACTGCAGCACAGTGCTCTACCAACTGAGCTAAATCCCAGCCCCCAGAAGTGGTATAGCTGGGTCATATGGCAGTTCTATTCTTAGTTTTCTAAGGTACCTCCATATTGATTTCCAAGGTGGATGAATTAATTTACAGTCTCATCAGCAGTGTAAAAGGGTTTCTTTTTTCTGGGCATCCTTACCAGCATTTGTTATTACTCATTTTGTTAATTTTGGACAGTCACACTGGAGTGAGATGGAATCTCAGTGTTGTTGTGATTTGCGTTCCCCTAATGATTAGGGATATTGAGCATTTTTTTCATGTGTTTCTTGGCTATTTGCACTTCTTCATTCGAGAACTGTCTGTTCCATTGCCCATTTATTGGGTTATCTGTTGTCTTAGTGTTTGCTGCCTTAAGTTCTTCATATATTCTAGAAATTATCCCTCTGTCAGATGTGTAGGATGCAAAGATTTTCTCCCATTTGGTCAGCTCTCCCTTTACTCTGTTGATTATTTACTTTGCTGTACAGAAGCTTTTTGTTGTTGTTGTTAGGGGCCACTGAGTTGGTATCCAACTCATAGTGACCCTACGTACAACAGGTGAAACAGTATTGTTACTGCTTCTCTGCTATGCATAGGGTTTTCAATGGCTGATTATTTGTTGGGTCCTTCTCCCAAGCCTACAGCACCCAGTGTTCTCAGGTGGCCTCCCATCCAAGTACTAACCAGGCCTGATGCTGCTTAGCTTCCGAGATCTGACAGGATCCGACGCCACAGTGGTACAGCTGCAGACTACAGAAGCTTTTTAGCTTCATGTAATCCCATTTGTCAATTCTTGGTGCAGTTTCCTGGGCCACTGGAGTCTAGTTGAGGAAATACTTGTTAATGCCTATGTGTCGGAGTGTATCCCCTATCTTTTCTTCTAGTAGCTTTTAAGGTTTCCAGTTTAATGTTGAGGTCTTTGATCCACTTTGAGTTGACTCTTATACAGACTGAGAGAAACAGATCTTTTTTCAGTCTTCTGCAGATGGATATCCAGTTTTCCCAGAACCATTTGTTGAAGAGACTATCTTTTCTCTATTGAATGTCCTTATCCCCTATGTCAAAAATCAGGTGGTTATATAGTTCATTGGGTTTATCTCTGTGTCTTCAATTCTGTTCCATTGATCTTTAAGCCTATTTCTGTGCTAGGACCAAGCTGTTTTTGCTACTACTGCCCTGTAGTATAGTTTGAAATCAGGTATTGAGATTCCTCCTGCACTGTTTTTGCTGCTAAGAATTGTTTTGGCTATATGCGGTCTTTTGTGCTTCCATATGAATTTCAAGATTTTTTTTTTCTGTTTCTGCAAAGTCTGTCACTGGCATTTTGATGGGGATTGCATAAAATCTGTAAATAGCTTTTGGTAGTACAGCCATTTTCACAATATTAATTCTCCCAATCCATGAGCAAGGGAGGTCCTTCCACCTTCTACTGTTTTCTGCTATTTCTTTCTTTAATGTTTTAAAGTTTTCCTTGTAGAGGTCTTTAGGGTCTTTGGTTTAAATATTTGATTCTTTTGGTGTGCTGTTTGTGAATGGGATTGTTGTCTTGATTTCCTTCTCTTCCTGTTCACTATTGGTGTAAAGGAAAGCTACTGACTTTTTAGTGTTAATTTTGTAACCTGCTACTTTGCCAAAAGACCTAATTAGCTCTCAGAGTTTTCCAGTGGAATATTTGGGGTCCTTTAGGTAACGAATGTCATCTGCAATTAAGGATAATTTGACTTCTTCTTTCCCTATCTGTATTCCTTTAATTCCTTTCTCTTGACTGTTTTTGGTTTTTTTAACCAGAGTCTCACTGTGTAGCACAAGCTGGCATCAAACTTGCAATCCCCCTGACTCAGCCTCCCATATGCTAGGATTTTAGCCTTTTGAAGCAATAAAAAACACTAATGCAATCTGTTCTTTATTTTGTACTTGACTATACTATCTCTTAAATTATTCTATACCCCAAGAATATAAATGTAGTTTTAGATGTAATGCAAAATTCTTTTTATGGTGGTCTTTATCAAGTACAAAAACAACTACCAAAGCTATGAATGACTGCTAACTAAACATACTCTAGGAGAGACTGCCCCCTTGTGCCAATCAATAAATTTCAACAAGAAAGAACAACTAATAACCAGTGCCAACACTAAAAGTGTCTAGGCTTGTAAAAAGATCTTGATAGGCTGAGGTGTAGCTCAAAAATAGATCTTGATATCTCTCTCTATCTGTCTTTGTCTTCTCTCTGTGTGTGTTGTGAGACAGAGTCTCAATATATTGCCAGTGAACTATGAAAGCATGGCCTGAAGGGATTTTCTTAACTCAGCTCCTAGAGTAGCTGGGACTACTGCATACCACTGCTGTCTGCTGTTTCTGTGTTTTTATTTATTTAATTAATTTTTTTTTGCAGTACTGGGGGATAAACCCAGGGCCGTGTGCATACTTTGTAAGCACTCTACCAATGAGCTGCACCCCCAGTCCCTTTTTTATTTTTTATCTTGAGACAAGGTCTTGCTAAGTAACACAGGCTGCCTCTGGTCTCAAAAACACAATCCTCCTACTTCTGCCTCCCAAGTCACTGGGATTACAGATGTGGGCCTCTGTGCCCAAATTTTATTTTTTTCTTTTTCTTTTTCTTTTTTTTTTTTGTCAGTACTGGAAGTTGAACAACCCAGGGCCTCGCACATGCTTTGTGGGCACCCCACTGCTGAGCCACATGTTCAGCCTATTTTTTGTTTTTGCTTTTGTTTTTTAATTTTTGAGAACGATGTCAATAAATTGCATAGGCGGTGTCTGGCCTTGAACCTCCAATTTTCTTGCCACAGCTTCCTGAGTAGCTGGGATTATAAGTATGCCGCATAGCATCCAGCTGTGTTTTGATTTTTAACAATTTATATTTATTTATTTATTTTTAGTGTTGTTGGGGACTGATCCCATGACACTGCCCACGCTGGGTAATCACTCTACCACTGAGCTACATTCCCAACTCAACAGCTTATATTTAAATTGGTGATCTTTAAAGACAAATGAATTGAACAGTACTCTAAGCTCATATGACATGACTAATTTATGACACTCAATAGCAAATTTCAACATGATTCTTAACGCTGACTACCACCAATATAAGCTACTTAGAAACCTGCATGGAAAATGCTTACAGGCTGAGTTTAGAGACAAATAATTTTCTGATTCTTAAGTTCTACAACAAATACAAATAAGAAAAAACAGAACAAAAAGTAGTACATTTTGGAGAAAAATAGATGACATAGGTTCAACATGATGATTTGTTTTAAAATATACACATAGTTCATACAAGTGTTTAGGTATTTTTCTTCTGAAACCTTGGAAAATAAAATCTTTTTTGCATTTGATATACAGCCTAATTACCATTTATAACGCTTCTTCAATATGTAAGTAACAGACCATTCAATCATAAATTATCACCATTATTACTACTGATATTAATAACCTCTAATATGGACAAAAGTATTACAGTAAGAAACTTGCTAAAGAGAAGAATACATTGAAGCATCAAAAACATATTACAAACCTGGGCATTGTGACACACACCTGTAGTCCCAGTCCTTGGGAGGCTAAGGCAGGAGGATCAGCAAGTTTTCAAGGCCAGCCTGGTCTACATATTGAGTTCCGGGCTAGTCTAGGCTATACAGCAAGACTTTGTTTCAAAAACTCAAAATATATGTATTTATTAAAAAACCCCACCATATTATAGATAACAAGTAAGTGAAGTAAAGTCCTCAATAGTATAGTATCTTTCCTAATTGTGGTTGAAATAGATGCAATTCCATTTCTATTGGATAGGATCCTTAGGAAAATTAAATGAATTATCACTGATAAAGCACTTACTGTAATAAATACCATAAAATGTTTGTTATATAAGTAAATGCATTAATAAGCATGAGAAAATAGCACACATACATTCAATAATACCTACTTTCGAAGGTGGTCATGTTCTTTCAAAAATAGTTCTGTTCTTCTGTTGTTTACTCCAGATCCACTTTTATATGACCTAGAACAACATAAAGAAAATTTAAGAACATTTTTGGAAGATACTGCAAGGTCAGATTAAATAATTGACCCTAGTAATATCAGAGGAGGATAAATCGTGCCTCTTCAGTTTTGAATGAATTATTAAAGTATATAATGGTTTTGATTTCCCTCAAAATGCTACCTATTATAAACAGAAAATTATGAATGCTTCTCTTATTTAGGCCCGAGTTTACTATGTTTTTCATCAAAATAACCCAACATTCTTTAAAAAAAAAAATCTTACTTTTCCTTTCTTTGTCTATTATCTTCTATATCTTCATTATTTCCACATGGAAGTAAAACTTTAGGCTGATTAGTACACAGCACATGGAGTAGGAAAGTCATTGAAACACAATGTTTTCCTTCATAACTGTACATGCTGCCCATCAACTGAAATGAAGTATTCAGTGAAGTGCTGACTGTGGCACATTTAAGAATTTCTATGTTAATCTCCAGCAAGTTAAAATTTACAACAACAATAAAAGCCCTTTATTACTATTATCAACACTTTCATTTTTCTGTTTCCTACTCATAAGTATGAAGAACAAATTTTTTAAAATTCACGTAACTGCATAAATATTGCAGTAAGACAGAAGTGGGTCATGCTGCTAAAACTGAAGTACTGGCTGAGAGGAAGTGCTACTATGCAAAGCACAGGGGAAAAACAATACAAGAGGAACGACACAGCAAAGAACACACTGAACTTGGAAGACTCATGATTTGGTTTTAAGCTTATATTCCATTATTTAGTAGCCAGCTAACTTTAGACAGGTCTCTTAATACCTACTTTTGTAAAATGACACTAATAATTTCTATCTTTATCAAATGATTATGAAGCCAAAAAGAGATAATATATGGAAAAGCACTGTGTAATTTTCAAAAAAACTATAATCTTTCAGTTATTATATCTCACCTCACGCATCATATTCTGCCTTGTATTATACTGATTTGAGTATGTGCCTTACTTCCCTCTGGCACCTAAATTATAAACTCCTACAGGGCCAAGTTGGTTTTTTCATTTCTATCTTCTATTGTGATATTGTGACTGACATAAGCTTACTCATAGTTGGTACTCAGGCAACAGTTTAATGAATGGATGAACATAATTTTTATCATGATTTTTCAAAAACGAAGTTATTATAGCTTGTAGCCATACCACTATGGCATCCAATCCTGTCAGATCCTGGAAGTAGGGTTGGGCCTGGTTAATACTTGGATGGGAGCCTACCTAGGAACATCAGGTGCTGTAAGCTTGGGAGAAGGACCTGGAAGTCCATTCCCAAAAAACAACCAGCCATCGAAAACCCTATGAATAGCAGAGAAGTACTGACAGTAGTGTTTCACCTGTTATACTTAGGGTCACTATGAGTCGGATACTGACTACACAGCACCTAATAACAACAAGTTATTATAATGGATTGGATTTTAATGATTCCCATAAACTGTGGAGGAGCTAAAAGGCTGTTCTTAATACTGGTTTTCACTGCATTTCTCAAAATGTATATGTAAGTCAACTAAATAGAAATTTAACAAAAACCTTACATATACCAAAGGATGGACAAAACACTGTAACTGTCGTACTGTTAAAATTATCATACTATTATAACAAAATACAGGATCTTTAGAAATAGTTTTTTCAGCTGACATGTGGCCCTGGGGTGTGAGGGGGAAATGAGAAGATCTGACAAAAAAAAAAGAAAAAAATATTTTTCTCAAAGTACACATAAATCATACTAGTTTATGCTGTATAAGTATATATTATAGTTTATGAATAATAAGTATCAAATTTATCACAAATAATACAATGATAGGTATCACTAGATGGTGCAAAATAGTAAAGTCTTCAGCTTCAATTAGATTTCCATGGCACTTAATTTCATAGTCAAGTTTAACAGTAAAGAAATTTTCAAAAAAGTATATGAAATGGTAGAATATATCACTGAGGATGAGAGGAGATGGAGAAAAAAACAGGTCTTTAAACGCATGGACTGAGATCAGCATAAAAATGTTGGAAATTCTTAAATAATTTGACATAAGGCTAATAGACTGTATTAAATCTAGAAAAAAATCATACATTTCAGAATTTCAGTGCAGTAAAGGCCACACTAATAGCTACATGAATATATAATTGTTGGGGCAAGGGAGGGGAGCAAGAGAGAGGTGATAATTAGGAAGGGAAGCCTGGAGAGCTCAGTTATTGGCAATGTTGTAATTCTTAGGGTGGGTAGTAAGAGATTAGAGAACTCATGAAGATACCATCTAAACTGGACTCTGAATTAAAACGGGAAAGTCAAGGTTGGAGCCCCTAGTAAAACTAGAGGAGGCAGCAGATAAGACTGCCAAAGGAGATTAGGATCATATCGTAGCAACAATGTTCAAATAACAGTGAAATGGGATTGTTGTTGTTGTTAGGTGCTGTTGAGTCAGTGTCCAATTCATAGTGACCCTACGTACAACAGGCGAAACACTATTGTTAGTGCTTCTCTGCTACTCATAGGGTTTTTAATGGCTGATGGTTTTTTGGGAGTGGGTTGCCAGATTATTCTCCCAAGCCTACAGTACCTGGTGTTCCCAGGCAGTCTGCCATCCAAGTACTAACCAGGTCCAACGTTGGTTAGCTTCTGAGCCCTAATGGGCTTGGACTCCATCATGGTACGGCTGCAGACTGAAATGGGAATCAGAAATCATAATATCTAAATCTTGGTTTTACTACTCAATTTGCAATTGACCACAGACATATTCTAAATCCAAATAAACATTTTACAAAATAATATAAAAGGTAACTTACTCAATATCTTTTCGTACTGATCCCAAGAGATTCTCTCGTTCCCGTATTGCCATAAAATTTGCTTTGGTTTTATGGAATTCATGTGTATAATCCTGCAATAAAACAATATTCAGTGTCAACATAAGGTAATTGTGTATTTTCATCTTATTGAACTAGTTGTGTATTGTCATCACATTATAAATTTCAAAATACTATTCTACCTATCTTCCAGTACCTTGTTATATAAGGCAGAATTATAAAGAAAAATTCTAAGATAAAATGACTTCAGTGGGAGTGGCAAATGGCTTAATCCCCACACTCAGGAGGCTAAAGCAGAGGAATTGACAGTTCAAGGCTAGCCTGGGCTACATAATGAGGCACTGCCTCAATGCTACCCTGCCCCACAAAAAGGCTACAAATAGCTTAGGATAAAACTCAGGAAGGTTTTTTCTACTCACTACACTACTTAATGAGGGTTATTTTCAAGTTTCTTTCCTTCTTCCTTCCCTCCCTCCCTCACTCACTTTTGTGTATACGTGGTATTTAAGATGGAACCCAGCACCCTGCAAAACCTAGGCAAACATTCTACCACTAAGCTACACTCTTAGTGCTTACTACTCATTTTTAAGTAAGTTTATATTTTTTGCTCATTTTACTATTGTGTTTTTCTTATTTATTTCTATCATTTCTTTGTATATTAAGCAAATTAGTCATTTTTTATCATTTCTGATATTAGGATTTGCTTAGAAAGCTCTTTAGCTCCTCAAAAATGTATATACATTCAACCATGCTTTATTCTAAACTTTTATGGGTTTTCTTATTTCTTCCTTTTTTTCATTGCTGGGAACCAAACTCAGGGCCTCACGAATGCTTCATTTTCTACATTTAAACTTTGGTCCATTTGGAATTTATTCTGGATATGAGGACTGAGATAAAAATAGAAGTTGTCCTTCCATTTCCAAATAATTAGCTAATTATTCCAGTTCCATTTGTTACAATCTTTCTTTGCTGTACCGATTTAAAATACCACTTTTATTTATTTATTTATTATATTTCTTTAGAATCAAACTGTCTTTTTTAACAGGTTTTAACACCTGGTAGAATATCAGGCACCACTAATCTTCATTTTCAGATAATGAACCTTATTTAACTTTCTTTTTTTCATTATTCTTGTATGTATATGATTCCAAATGAACTGTGGTATCATTCTGTCATATTAAAAAAAACAAACAGCCTGGTGTGGTGGTAATCCCAGCACTCAGGAGACTGAGACAAGATTATCTGCAGTTCAAGGCCAGCCTGGGGCTACAAAGTGAGATCTTCTTTCCCTACAACCCCACCCCCCAGAAAACATCAAGTGAAACAACAAAAAACATCCTGCTATTTCCATTGGGATGGCATTCAATTTACCATTTTTAAAAAATTTACTTACTTTGTTTCTTTCACACAAGATCTCACTCTATAGCCCAGGCTGGCCTCAAACTATAGATCCTCCTGCCTTAGCCTCCCGAATGCTGTGAATAATGGTGTACATACCATGCTTGGCTACAAGATGATTTAGAGGGAAATCTTCTCATCCAAATGGAGAGTAAGTATTTCCTATACTTAATTATCTTCTATATCCTTCAGTAGAATTGCATACCAACAAGTCCTACATATTCTTCATTAAACTTATATGTAAGGATTTTATGGTTTCTTCCATTACACCCTTTTTCTTTTTTGGTGCTAGTTACTGAATGCAGGGCCTCACACATGCTATTACTGATCTATACCCCGAGACCCTTCCACTATATTTTCCTTTTCTCCCTCTCTCCCTCCCTCCTTCTCTTCCTTTTTTGGGGGTACTTGGGGGTTGAATGGAGGGCTTTGCACATACTTTGCAAGTGTTCTACCACTGGGCTGCAACTCTAGCCCATTTTTTATTTTGAGACAGGATTTTGCTAAGTTACACAGGCTGCCTCTGGCCACAAACTTGCGATCTTCATGCCTCAGCCTCCCAAGTTGCTGGGATTAGAGGCATGTGCTACCACACTCAATTGGATATTGTTTCTATGTAGGAAAACTGCTTGCTTTTATATATTAATTTTATAATCCATCATCTAACTGAATACAATTGTTTCTAACTTTTTTCAGTTAATTTTCTCACATGTACCGGATTTATCATCTTATCCTGGTACATAATGGGAATTTTAATTCCAATATTTATATCTTACTTTGTTAAAACTGTGTAACTGCACCAAGAACTTTCAGAATAATGTTAAGAAATATGTGGTGATCATGGATATCTTTGCCATTTTTTTTCTTTAATGGGAATGCTTTCACTGCTTTACCATTAACCATGTTGTTGTTGTTACGTGGCATTGAGTCATGTCTGACTCACAGCAACCCTTATAGAGTTTTTTTTTTTTTCTTTTTTGGGTACTGGGGGTTGAATCCAGGGCCTTGCTCTTGTGTGCTTTGCAAGTGCTGGACCACTGAGCTCCACCTCCAGCCCATTTTTTTTTTACCTTTTTTTTGTGACAGGGTCTCGCTAAGTTACGTAGACTGCTTTGGGCCTCAAATTTGCAATCCTCCTGTCTCCACCTCCCAAGCTGCTGGGACTATAGGCAAGTGCCACTGCGCCTGGCACCCTCATAGGGTTTCCAATAGCTGATTATTTCAGGATTGCTCAGGTGTGGATTGTCACATCCTTGTTCCATGTTTGTGGTGCTGAGAATTGAACTTGGGACCTCAGAGACTGTACTGCAGTGCTCTACCAACTGAGCTAAATCCCAGCCCCACCATTAACTATAAAGCCACCATTAACTATACTGCTGGCTTTTTCTCTCTGTCTCTCTCTTTTTTGTGTGGTACTTAGGAGTTGAACCCAGAGCCTCAAACATACTTTGCGGGTGCTCTACCACTTGGCTACATCCCTAGTACATTTTTTAAAAATTTTTTACTTTTATTTGGAGACCATCTCAACTAAGTTATATAGGCTGTCTCTGGCCTCAAACTTCCAATCCTCCTGCTTCAGCCTCCCAAATTACTGGGATTAGAGAGAGGCATGTACTACTGCACCCAGCAATGATGCTAGCTTTTAGTCTGATATTTATATTTTTGCATTAGGTAAATAAAGTATCTTTTTATTTCTTTGGTGCACTGCACACATATGGGTATGTGTCCTAAGGACTGAATTCAAAGCCTCAGGTATGCTAAGCATATGCTCTATTACTGATCTATACCTCCAGCCCTACTCCTATTTTTAAAAAGTGTTTTTAAAAATAGAAATGGTTAGCAGCTCGGGAGGCGGAGGCAGGAGGATTGCAAGTTTGAGACCAGAGGCAGTCTGTGTAACTTACCAAGACCCTGTCTCAAAAAGTAAAAAAAAATGGGCTGAGGGTGCAGCGCAGTAGTCCAGCACTTGCAGAGCATGCAAACGCGAGGCCCTGGGTTCAACCTCCAGTACCACAAAACAGAAATGGTTGAATTGTCTCAAAATTAAAAATGGTTGCCTTCTAATTTTTACTACCATATCTAACACACCCCCCACAAATCTTTAATTTTGTTATACTTTTAATATTTCTCAAACAACATACTAAATGCAGCAAATTACTTCCCTTCCATGTTATCTTAATAATGCAAAGAGTCTCAGGCCCAATATATTACCTGCAATATGTCTCTATGTCGCTGTAATGTATGCATTAGTGCTGCATTCAAGGAGGGGACACCTGCACTGTTGGTATATTCTGCCATTTTATCATTTACCCCCGTAAGCTAGGAAAAAAGAAAAATAAAAATATTTTAGAAAGTACTATAAACAGCTTAAAAGTAAATTATTTGCCTATATGGCCTTTTGGTTGACAGCAAAACAAAACAAAACCCAAGATAAGTAGGCAAGGATTTAGGTTTTCCCCCAAATAATGCATAAAGGCTAAAATAACATTCATATGACCTGGGGATGGCTGTTACCAAATTCAAGAGGACTGGGAAGGAATACATCTTGAATGAATGGATGATTACAATAAACATGTCTGCATTAATGTGATACAATAAACCATACCTAACAAATACATGGATATTAGCAAAATTTAACTGAAAGCACTTACCCTTGCCAAAAGCTGTTCAATCTCAATTGCCATTGTCTCAAACATTCTGTCTTGGCTTGATCCATTTAAAAGGGGTGTTGTGTCAGAACTAAAGAGAATTTCAATTAAAGGGAATCTATTACTCAATTCTAGTCCTTTAAAAACATACTTAAAATCATAAAGTAATTTTTCTTAAAGAGGTCAAGTAAACCTTAAATCATTCCCTCTATTTCTTTAGAAATTATTATTTTTATAGAAATTTTCTATAGCGATCACGCGTATTCTACAGTATTAAATTCAGTATACCTGTAATCCCAATGACTCAGGAGGCAGAGGCAGCAGGATTCCAAATTCAAGGGCAGAGACAGCCTACATAATTTAGTGAGACCCTGACTCAAAATAAAAAGTTAAAAATGGGCTGGAGGTGCAGCCCAGTGGTAGAGCACTTACAAGGCACATGTAGGCTCTGGGTTCAACCCCTGCCCCCAGTATTGTAAATAAATAAATGCAGTGTAAAATATAATTGTCGGTAAAGAAATTCCAAATGCCTGTTTACTGTTTCCCAAATGACAGAAAGTAATTAAAGCAGTGTCCAATTAAACCCTGAATTTAAAGGAACAAAATATATGAAAGCAAACTATAGAACTCTTTATCAGAAAAACCAAAAAGAGCCAATTGTGGTAGCATACACCTGTAATTCCACACTTAGGAGGCTGAGGCAGGAGGATGGATGCAAGTTTGAAGCCAACCTTATCTTCACAGTGATTTCCAGGCCAGCCTGGACTACACAGTGAGATTTTGTCTCAAAAATCCAAGAGACACAGAGAGAAAAAGGTGCCATAAAAATGGATTATGGTTTGGGGCCTATGACAAATAATCTTTTAAGTATCTTTTAAGTGTTTACCCTCCAAAATTATGGTTCCTTAGACCTTTTTTTTCTTTTTCTGGTACTGGGGAATAGAATCCAGGGCCTCATACTTGCCTTGTAAGCACTCTACCACTGAGCTGCACCCTCAGCCCACTTTTTACTTTTTATTTTGAGACAGGATCTCACTAATATGAGGATGCTTCTGGCTCACACCTGCAATCCTTCTGCTTCCACGTCCTGAGTCGCTGGGATTTTAGGTGTGTGCCACCACACCTTGCTGGTTCTTATATCTTAAATTCTCTCTTCTTTTCTTGACTCTTACCAAGAAGAAATAAAATTGAGACTTAAGTGATCCAGACTGGATAACTAGTTATTAAATAATCAGAACTTTCAGTCTAATATAGATAGCCATTGTCTATGGCCATACTACCCTGAATGTGCCCAATGTCATCTAATATAGATAGCTACATCCAGTATATTTTTATACTAACCCTCTATAGTTCCACTTATAATAGAGACCATCTCATTTTGTTTTGCAAAAATGTGCTGCACTTTCTTTCTATATCAGAATAGTCAAAAATCTAACTTTTTACAAATGGAACATTGTTTGAAAGACTCAAATTCTAAAACCACATGTTTGGAAGGTGTCTTTTGCCACTTTTTTTTTGGGGGGGGGTCATATTTTTTTGGGGGGGTCATATTTGGGGGTTGAACCCAGGACCTCACACATATTTTCCAAGTGCTCAGCCACCGAGTTGCACCTGCAGCCCATTTTTAAATTTTTTTGAGTCAGGGTTGCACTAAGTTACACAGGCTGCCCATGGCCTTGCATTCATGGTCCTCCTGTCTCTGCCTCCCAAGTTGCTGGGATTACAGGCATGCACCACCATGCTCAGCTTCCTTTGCTGCTTTTGAAAAACCAGTACCCTTCTTCAGGTTCCCAGGTGGTATGTATTACCACATGAAAGTCTTAATACAGACCAGAGTCATTCTGGACATAAATATCCTGCAATCCTCCTGCTTCAACCTTTGGTGTTGCTGTGATTACAGGTGTGTGCCATGGCATCCAGCAGGATTGTGGGTTTTTTTTTTTTTAGACAAGGTCTTGCTACATAGCCCAAGGTGGCCTTGAACTTATGATCATCCAGCCTTAGTCTCCAGAATGATGGGATTATAGGTGTGTGTCACCATGCCCAACTTTATTTATTTTTAGCAGAACTTGGGGGTTGAATTTAGGGCCTCACACATACTTTGCAAGTGCTCTACCACTGACCCACACCCCAGCCTCTTTTTTTTTTTTTTTTTAATCACGAGAGAAGATCTCACTAAGTTCTGCAGGCTAACTCTGGCCTCAAACTTGCAATCATCCTGTCTCTACCTCCCAAGTCACTGGGATTACAGGTGTGCACCACCATGCCTGGCTACGTCCAACTTTAATAAGAATTTTTAAGATGTTTAACTAGTTCTATTTTCTGCTCTGAAATATGACATCAAAATATTTAGTTATCATATCTCAGAGGGGTTATCTCCTAGAATGTGCTCACATATACCACTAATACATATCCTCTCCTACCAGATAAATAAAAAAGAGCAGTGGGCAGACAGAATGTGAGCCAAGGGAGGAAACCACCTGTCTTATTCATAGATATATGCCTACCACCTGGCAAATGGTGGATGGTCAATCTCTCCTACTGGTTATTACCTAATTCATCATTCTCAGGGCAGTAGACGAGTGCAGGGAAATGGTCAAAAACTCTCCACAAGAGTGGGATTAAATTAAATTAAATTTAATTTAATTTAATTCATTTTATAGTTATGAGATGATTCACAGACCTTGATGTTCTCAAATTACCAAAAGAAAAAAAAATTCTTGAAACAAAAATTATATTCATTGCTGAGTTTATTTATTTTGACACGTTTTCATCATGGGCATCAAACAAAACACTTTAGAATGTATGTAGGGCTTTTTTGTTTTCAGTGCTGAGGATTGAACCCAGGGCTTTAAGCATACTAGGGCAGTGTTCTACCATAGTGTATGTCCTCAGCCCTATAAATTGGAGCCTGGATATTGAGACTACAATACAACCTTAGGATTTTTAAGTTAAAGGGACAGTAAGTAGAAGTAATTCTACAAAGCCAATTCCAACTGTACAGTTTCTTAGGCAATGATTTCAAGATAGCTTTCCTTTTAAATTCAAAGTCAGTTTTTGTTGTTTTTACTACTAACTGAAATATCCCACTCACCAATAATCTTTATAAAAGTATGAAAAGAACAATGGATTAACAGTTAACAACTACCAATAATTTCACTCTTAGATTATACAGAAATATTCTGTGTAAGAATACTCCAAGCAACATTTATAGAAAATTCTTAGAACAGTTCCTGAAATACAGTGAATGCTCTATCACCTATGAAATTATTCATTTCCAAAAATTAGAAATGTTCATCCACTAAATGACTAAACTCTAATACAGTTGTACAATGTAATATTAAATATGTTGTTGTTGTTGTTGTTGTTAGGTGCCGTCAAGTCGTTATCCCACTCATAGCGACCCTCATAGGGTTTTCAATGGCTGACTGTTTTGGGATTGCCTTGGGAGTGGATTGCCAGGCCCTTCTCCCATTTTTGCAGTGCTGGGAATTGAACTCGGGAACTCAAGAGACTGCAGCGCAGCGCTCTACCAACTGAGCTAAATCCCAGCCCTAATATTATATATACCAAATGAATATAGCAGAGTGTATCTGTAGCTCAATCTCAAAGATAACATTAAACAAAAGAACAAGTTTCAAAGTAAACTATTGTAGGATACTGTGAAATGCCTAGGAATACAAACATATGTAGTAAAAATATATGATGATTTATATATATAAATGGGGGGTAGAAAGTAGGATGCCACCAAGGACTTCAACTGAATCTATAATGATCATTTCTTAAAATGAGAGGCACATGGGGGTCCACTATATTATTCTTTATACCTTTTAAGTATCTAGAACATCTCTTGATATTTTTTTAGATAATTAGATGACTTAAAATAAGCATAAACTCAAAACATCTATTTTCCAACACAGTCATATACTAGTTTCTCAAAAAAGTACCAAACGTAAAAATAGCTTTGATGATTAATAGTGAGGAAACATACTGCGTTAGGTTCACTCTAAAAGAATAAACACTAGGAAAGTAGTAAATATACTTTGTATTTGGGTAGTTACTCAGATCCATTTAGCAATTAGAAAACACAACATACAATGTGGGTAAAGCAGCCACATTTCTTTATACTGAGTGACCTAGAAACTCTTTATTTTTAATTTTTTTTTTTGTGGTTCTAGAGGGCTGGGGTTTAGCTCCATTGGTAGAGTGCTTGCTCTGTGTGCTCTGAGGCCCTGGGTTTGATCCTCAGCACTGCAAAAATGGGAGGACATGGCACCCCACTCCTGAAACAATGAGCCACTGAAAGCCTATGAATAACAGAAAAGCAGTGACACAGTGTTGGGCACGGCACGGTGTTAGGGAATGTCTTGTTTTGTTGTACACAGTGTAGCTATCTGTTGGACTCGACTTCATGGCACCTATCAAAAACAACAAGGGCACTGAACCCATGGCCTCACACAAACTTTGCAAGTGCTCTGCCACTGAACTGCATCTCCAGCCTCCTTTTAATTATTTAAATTGAAACAGGGTCTTGCTAAATTATGCAGGCTGCCTCTGGTCTCAAACCTATGATCTTTCCACCTCTACCTCCTAAGTTGCTGGGATTACAGGTGTGCGCCACCATGCCCAGGTTGAGAAACTCTTATTTTTGATATAAACTATTTGTAAGTTTTAGCAGTTTCTTCTTGATATTATCACAATTTTTGCCTAAGGATCCCAAATAAATGCCTGTCTCAAGCAATTACAAAGAATTTTAATAAGTCACTAAAAAATCAATAACAAAGAAAATAAAACACCAAAAATTCATCAACAGACCAAGTTATAGAGTTATATATTTTAGAATTTTTTTTCTTTAAAAACATTGTATAGTTTAAGGTGTAAGAGATAGAATCTGGTAGTACCTATACCTGTCGCGTCTTCCATCTCGTGCATTGCTGTGACTGTAACTTGTACAGAGTTTACTGAAGGAAACAAGTTTCAGGTCAAGTTCATTTTCCAGCTGTCGAGCCTGTTTCCTGAGATCTTTAAGAAAATTATAAAAGCAAATAATCAGACACAAGGAGTCTATTAGACATGAAAACCGCAAGATTATTCTGAAGAAAGCAAACTATGAAAATGATCATATATTGGTCATTTATCAATTACATATCGATCATAGTTCCCCTCTAATAAAGAAAGTATTAAAAGAAAGAAATCAAAGACTTACCCAAGAAAGTAAATTAGTCACTTATTTAATCTTTAGATGGGGCAAGAAGGGAAGTAGTACTGGGAGCTACAAACTTTCCGCTTTATTCCAAAGATAACTAGACAACAAATATTCTAACATCTCCAAAATTATTTCTATAGCAATAACTAAAATTCTGTAATTCAGAGGAAAACACGAAGAGAACACAAACTGCAAAGGAAATAAGTATGATTTACCAGTACCACAGCAATTTACTAACTAACTTTATAAGAACCCATCACTATTTCTGACAGGTATTTTGCCGTCCTTTTATGTTTGAAAGTTGTGTTAGGCTTAATGGGATTCTTTCCATAACTGTAAAATGACTTTAACAATTGAACACAAAGGAAAAACCATGTTAGCAAAAATTTAAAATTGCCTTTTCATAAACTTACTGGAAAAAATTTGGAGGAGAAACTAAGAATGTACTGCTAACAAGTTCAAATACAAGCATGACAGAAATAAAAAGATAAGTTTTAAAAGCAGACCCAAACAAGCAAGCAGAGAAACTGGGATAGTAGTTTGGCACCTAAAGGAATGAATGAGAGAAGTCATATTTGGAAATCCACACACATATCTGAGTGTTCCCATTCATGGTGAAGTGGAAGTTAAAATGAAAGAACTGAAATAAAGGAATAGTTTAAGAATGGCTCAGGGATAAGGAATACAAAACATTATTTCAGTAAGCTTTGCAACCAGAAGTAGGAAACCGAGTAGCATAGTGGAACATATTTTCCCAGAGACCAAATCCCAGTTGAATCTCAGCTCAGTTACTTATTGGCTCTGAGATTTATTGATAATCTACTTAAACTACAAATCTCAATCTTTTGTTTTTTAGACCTCTACCTTCAGGGTTTTTCTATGCATTAGTAATCACATGCTTAAAGCACCAGGCACAGAGTATGTTGCCAATAATGAGCAATGGTGTTTGAAAAAAACATAATTTCATGCCTAGTATGGGGGGGGGAGGGGGGAGTGGCAATCCACTCCCAAAGCGATCGCAAAACAATTAGCCTTTGAAAACCCTGAGGGTCGCTATGAATCAGACCCAACTTGATAGCACCTAACAACAACAATGGTTAATATTAAAGATACCATTAACCACTCCTATGTAATCTAGAAATGTTTTCTACCTAGTACATACATTTCAAATGGACATTTTAATACATGATTTAAACTATAAGCATCTCTCTGTAATTTTAGTAACTGTCTTTCTAACAGAAATTATCAAGTAAAAGCATTTTGAGAATATGACAGACAAGTATGGATGAACTTAACATTCAGTTTCTTAGACCAAGTGGTTGATAGTGACAATACCGTAGTTTCCAGAGGCTTCTGTGAGTGGCAAGTGGAAATAGGTCAAGAAAGTAAAGGGATTTGGAGAGCTGTTTCCATTTTGTACTAAAACAAAGAGACAGTTGAAAGAAAAAGTGAGCCTTCTCTGATCTTTGCTGCTCATCATGGTCCAGGAGTAAATTTTATATGATCTCACTTGACTGAACCATATTTTCAGGAATTAAATAAATGCACATGTCAAATCGCAAGGTGGTTTTCTGGTGGAAGAAGTCGTAGCAAATGTATTAATTAAAACTCACATAGGTTCTTTCAACTTTCTCTTTTTAACGAAACCGACCCTAGACTCCAGGCAGAAAGTAATTTTCTGTCTTCAAATACCCAACTCGAAGTCTGAATCTGAAGCTGCCAACGGGGACCCAGTAGGAGATATTCCGCCCATACTTTCTCCGATGGGCCACACTGACAAGTTCCTCCTTTCTTTTTTCCCACTAAGTTTTCTGACAGTGACCTCAAACTCCAATGCGTTATTCCAGTCTTCCGGGCTCTGGATCTTCTCGCAGAACACTTGTCTCAAGAGTTCGTACCCAAAGTTCCACTTCCTCTCACCCATTTACACCCCGGAGGCTCAGGCGCCTTTTCCTCTCCAACCTGGCTGTATCCACTCGACCCAACCTCTACCCCTGTCCGGTTCCCACCGCCGGGTCGGGCCAGCCCCTACCCCAAGTTCCCAGGCCCCGCAGTTCCCACTACGCCAGTTTCAGCCCTTAGCAGAGCCGCTCCGGAGGCCCGGCTTTTTCCTCTGCTGCCTCCTCCGAGATGCATCCTCTCTCAGCCCCCTTTTCCCCTTGCGGGACCCATCCGGGGGCCTCGCCCTCACCTTCCCAATAATTGCTGGTTCCTGCTGCCATCTTTGTAGCCCAACGTCAGTCGGGTTAGGAGAGTAGAGGCGATGCGGGCTATACAGTCACCTCCGCTCCTTCTTCCGCCCTGAGCGCCAGGGCCGATGGGATATGTGAGCCTCCACAGACACTGCCACCTGGCGGCCAATTATCATTTTACAGCTTTTAAATAGCAAAACTGAAAACTTCCGATGCTCCTTGAATCTTTTTTTTATGTTATTAATATATTGTTCTTATTTTTTTATTAGAAATTTTTAATGTACATCTTAATGTGTTTCATTTTGACATGCTTTTCATTGTGACATTTCCATATATGCATTTTGATAAACATTATTCGTATAGGTTGCCCCTTACCCTCCCCTATGCTTCCCCCCCCACACGCTTCCCATCTAAGTTTCCCATCTAAGTCTTCTCTATCTTTTACTTAGTAGTATTTTTCTATATGTCCTTGGGTTCCAGTTCTGTTTAAGATAGAAACTTTTCCTATAGTGGTCTTTGTTTTTATTTTGTTAGAACAATTACATGCGATTTCTAGTCCATTTATCTCCTTGAATCTTTGTCCCCAGGTGTCCACACGTGTTTTCTGCTCTCCAAATATTCGTCATCCGCCTCCTCTCGGTTTATCCCCTCTCTCAACAGGTGCCTTCGTGACTAAAAGGAGAGTCATCTTCAAACTCCCTCAGTGTCCCTCATCTTTCTTTAAATGTGTACCTTCAACCAGCTTCTTTCTCAGAGCCAGGGGCTCTTTTCCACATTCACCCTCCACCTGTGCTCCATCAGTATGAGGTAATGTGACCTTCCCCACTGGACTTTTTTCCCCCCGGAGTCTCCAGTAATGTCTCTGTCCTCTTTCCAGTCACCAGATCTACAAAGTGTGTGGTGGTGCTTCCACGTGCTCTCTTTTGGCCCTCTTAACGTGTTAAGATCCACTATCCAAACTCATCGTTTGTAGAAATATAAATTATCACAGGCTATGGATGTTGACATTTTGCCAGTTATAGTGAAGTTGTTAGACACTTAGCTCTTGTGAAGTCCTTTTCCCCACTCTTGATTTATAATTGTTTTTAATATTTCCTGTACATGCATTGAGAATCACAATGTAATTTTTGGTTCGATTGTCAAACATACAGAATTCAAGAGGAGGGGAAAGCCTACTCTATTTGCCCATATTTTTCTCTTTCATTCTACTTCCTGGTGTTCCGAGATTTCTTATTTCCTTTCTGTTTCAAGAGCATCTTTTAACTTTTTTTCTTTTTCTTTTTCTTTTTCTTTTTTTTTTTTTTTTTTTTTTTTTTTTTTTTTTTTTTTTTTTTTTTTTTTTTTTTTTTTTTTTTTTTTTTTTTTTTTTTTTTTTTTTTTTTTTTTTTTTTTTTTTTTTTTTTTTTTTTTTTTTTT